>APFE031500731.1:78736-114545 GCA_000404065.3 Pinus taeda
ACTTGGTTTCTCATAGGATAATGCATGTTTAGAGAAGGATTGCTCTTAATTGTATTGTTTGTCACTAGAGAGTCTTAGACTCCTAGGGAGGTTAGTTTTGTCAGCAAAAATAACTCTTTCCGCGTGACAATTCTCTTTGCAATATTTTATCAGCTTCTTATCACCTGTTAGAATTAAATCATCGATATCGTAAAAGTTTGCACTTGGTTCACTTTTGGTGAAGCCCAACCTGGTGAAATAAGTGTCAATCCTGGAGTACCAAGCACAAGGTGCTTGTTTCAATCCATACAATGCTCTCTTGAGTCTGTAGACATGCAACTCACTTTTGAAGGTCTCAAATCCTTCCGGCTACTTAATGTACACCTCCTCCCGAATCACTATGTTGAGGAATGTTGTCTTCACATCCATCTTATGTAAATTCCATCCCATATGCGTTGAAAGTGCTAGAATATATCTTATTGAAGAGTACCTTGCTACTGAAGAAAAGGTCTCCTTGTAATCAACTCCCTCCACCTGAGAGAACCCTCTGGCCACAAATCTAACCTTGTGTTTCTCCACACTCCCATTTGTTGCTTGATTTACCTTGTAAAGCCATCTGGAACTCACAACTGACTTGTCTGTTGGTCTTGTGACTACTTCCCAAACATTGTTTCTGATAATGGAGTCATAATCCCCTACCATGGCATCAACCCATATTGGTTGCTACACTGCTTCCTGAAATGAGGATGGCTCAATCTCTACACTCTTGCCCATCAGAGCCCTGTAGCCAGTGTACCGATCTGGTGACCTCCTCTGCCTACATTGTGATGTGGGTGCTCCCAAATTTTCTCTAGCATCATGCATCAATCTGTCAGCCTCTCTAGTGCACTTACTTCCATCTCTAAAAGTCTCTGCATGACTGGGTGCTTCCACTCTCTACTCCTCTACATGTGGCTTCTCCACATCATCCTGAGGTTCTTCCTTTGGAGCTAAAAGTTGTTCGTCTCCATGAAACTAAGGATTTCTATCAAGGGAACATATCATGGTCTTCTCTTCATCGAACTTCACATATCTACGAACCATTGTCATCCTATGAGATGGGAGGTACACCTGATAGTTTTGAGGTGTATCAATATACCCCAAAAATATTCCCAACTCAGTTGTTGGCTCTAGATTTTTCCTTGCATCCTTGGTAACATGACAGTAAACTAATGAACCAAAGTTCCTTAAGTGTGCCACATCTGGTTTCTTACCTGAAAAAATATTCTTCTAGTGTACTCATCCTGAGAATCTACTGAGGACTCCTGTTCTTCACATATACAGTTGTGTTGCATGCTTCATCCCACAAGTGAAATGGTAGGCCCTAATCATGTAACATTTCCCATGCAACTCCCACAATAATTTTTCTTTTCCTTTCAGCCACCCCATCCAGTTATGGGTTATGGGGTGCTATTAACTCTCGTTGAATGCCTTATGATGCATAAAATTTCTTGAATTCATTCGATAAATATTCTCCACCTTTATCGCTCTTGAGAGCCTTCACTTTCTTTCCAGTGTCTTTCTCAACAAGTGCTTTAAATTCACAAAATCTAGAGACATTTAATCTTTCTTCTGCATGAAGAAAATCTAGCACTTACGTGAGAAATCATCTACAAATATTACATAATACAAGTATTCTCCATGGATGTTGTCGAGAACGTTCCACACACATCTGAGTGAACTCTTTCAAGGATCACTTGCGCTCGAATGTCCTTATCATGAAAGGTGGCTTTTGTGTACTTCCCTAATGTACACCCTTTGCATGTATCTCTAAGCTCTAGTGCACCCTTGGGAAGTCTTGTAGAAATCTATTGCATGATCTTCAAATCTCTGTCGTTCAAGTGGCCCAATCTTGTATGCCACAATTCACCGATGTCTCGGATCTGCACCTCCTCTGCTTTTGTGCTCAAAGCAACACAGTCTTCTACATCCAATTTGTAGAGGTTCTTCACCCGAACCCCGATCCGCTTCACTTTTCCTGAGCCTATATGATGAAGGAAAGCCTTTCCTTTGATAAATATCACATCGTAGGTATGGTCCTCCAACATAAGAACTAAAACCAAATTATTCTTCAGACCGAAACATACATGACATCTTTTAATATGAGAGGAGAACCAAACTCCCTCTAAAAAGTAACAATATTGATGCCATTCGTGTTATACCTTCCATCATCTCTGATTTTGATGTGCATCTAGAGGTCCTTCTCCTCTAAGTCACTAAACAATTATTTGTTTTTGGTCATATGGAATGAGGCTCCACTATCCAGATACCACACACTACCCATTACCGATGCCACCATGCAAGCAATGAGGTTGAAATCTAACTCGAATTGTGAAGTAAGAGATTCACCTACTCCTCCTGAGGGCTTCTTGATGACCTTCTTGTGCAGAAACTTCATGGCATAGGATCCATCTCATGACAGTGAAAACATTTAATCTTCTACAAGTCCTTCTTCTTATCGCCCTAACTGGAATCTGATTTGGAATGGGATGACTTCCCTTTCTTTTCTTTGCCTTTCCAGCTAAGGCACAATTCTCTGCATCATCGTGCTTGGCTGAGGATCCATCTATGGCGTTTTTTGAATCTCTTCTTGCACCAAGTTTGACCATAAACACTCCCACTCTAGTAGCTTCTCCCTCCCATTTATTGAATCCTAGTAGTTGTAACAGCTCTTGGGAAGACCCAAAAGTGCTAGGCTGACTAGATCATCTTCAATAACTATAGCACCAACACTTCCAAGCTCATCTCGACATTGGGTGAACTTGGTCAGGTAATTTGGTATTGTGACTCCCTTCTCCATCTTGATTTTCCTGAGCTTGTCCTTCAGTTCTAGCTTCCTGTGGTCATTTTTGTTCTGAAATAAGTCTGTCATGGCCTTCCAAATTATATATGGAGTTTCCTTCCCATGGTGGTTCGAGACAATATGATATCGAACTCCTTCTAGTATGATGCTTCTCGCCTTTGAAACACATTTCTTCCACTCTGCTAGATCTTGAGCATCAGTTGTTGGAGGCTTAGGAATATATTTGTCTATGAATTCCTTAAGCTCGTTGTCTTCGAACACTGCCTCCATCCTATCCTTCCAAGCAATACATTTTGAACTACCCTCAAGTGCATATTCGAGTCTCAATCTATAGAATGACATCTTGTTAGCTCTGAAGAATTATACCGCAAATTCAATTTCACCTGCAAAAGATAAAATCGTATTCTCCTCTTCTAGAGTGATTTCTGCTCTAATACCATGTAGAAATTCCTTGTAGATTCAAACCGCTAATTGTAATTTAATAAAACAATAGACTTGAATGTACTCTACTTATCAGCATAAACAATTAAATGATCGCAAAATCATGAAGCATACAAGAGAAAGAATTCAATCAACACATTAGACAATGATTTCCTAGGGAAAGCCATAACTAAAAACCCTTGCTATTTATATATTGCATTAGTAACTTAGAAAATATGAGAAGATTACAATGCTTTGCTCAAGCTTGAGTAACCTCTGCTCTATCTCTATCTATCTCCTTGCTTCCCTATTTCCTTCAAGCGTTGCCTTGGGAATTAGCCCCCTATTAATTAGGGAAATTCCTCAATATGAATTGCGCAATCTTCATAGGCCTTCCTCTGACTATATGCACCACCTGTACAATTCATATGATTATACAACTAATATTACATTGTCCCTAAACGCCAATCTCAACTGAGTAACTCTCATATCTGACATGCATAAGTTATTTATGAGTGAATCATCAGTTAACTAGTTGAACACATGAAGCAACACCCAACTGTCTGACCTCCTACTAGTTCCTCCATAAGTTGGAACTAGTTTAACTGACTTTAACTTAGTTAAATTGAATTAATTAATTACAACTCAAAATAAACTCAACCAAGGATCCTATAATGTGGGAGACACTCTACATGACTCTATTTAAGCCCTCAACTTGAATTAACTAAGCCAACTAAGTCAATTTAACTTAGTTAACTCATACAAGTTGTCTTGTGATGTGGAATTATAATTTTATTCCTAATTTAATTCAAGGACAAAATTAAATTATGATTTTTTTGTTGCATTTTCAACATTGGCTACATTTCCCTAAATCTAGCTTAAAGAGATGCAGAGGATCAAAAATGATGGTGGAAAGCGATATGGAAAGCAAAGTGTCCCACTAAATCTGAATTTCGTATGTTGTTTCTTATGACAAAGAAGGTCCATGTCGTACAAAGAATATTTATGATTAGGTCAATTTAGTGCTCTTTATGTAAAAATAATAAGGAAATTTCCCTGCACTTTTTAAATTCATGTCCTTTATATCAGCAGGTGTGGAAATAACATAGAACTGTTTTGGGTCACTCAAACCCTTGGGATGGTGAGGACTTGGACGAACCTTGCAAGGCATGGTGTGCAAACCCTATCAGTCTTGTTATCAAAGCACTTACTCTAATCATATGTTGGGGGTTGTGGCATGCCAAAAATAGGGAAATATTCTAGGACAAGGTCTTGATACTCCAGCATACTGCAGCTAAAGTTCTAGCCATCTTAAGTCACTTTGGATAAGACAAAGGCCTAGCTCTCCCCAGAGTGATCATACCATAAAGCATAAATTAAGCAAGGTTGTGGGCATTTTTGACGATGCTTCAATCAATAATGGGCAACAAAGTGGAGGTGGTTTCATCCTATATCTTTTTTAATATCACATCTATCAGGTCAAAATAGGTTTTGGACAAGGGAAAAATAACCAAACGAAACTCATGACATGCAAACATTTGTTTTTGTTTGTCCAAGAGAATGTATGCACTTAGGTTCATGTTTACAAGGACTCCATGCTCACTCTAAACTAGCTCAACAAAAGTCACGCTTGTAGGAACATTGTTCTCTTGTCTATTCTAGAGGAAATAACGAGGATTGTTGATTCTTTCTCCCCTTTCACTTGCTCTCATATTTACAGGGAAAAGGAATTCATCAACATACAACCTTTCAAAAGAAGGCCTCGATATGGACAAAGGCATGTGGGGTATACCAAAATAGGTCAATTGACAGGCCTTTGAGTTCTTTCATTCACCATACAGGGATACTCATCTTGTTTCAGCGACAGAATAATCTCTTTTGAAAATTAAATACACAAATTTTCCATGTTGCAATTTTTCTCTTTATATAAAGTTTTTATTGACAGTAACAAGAATATTTTTCTTGGGACAAAACACTTATGTCACATCTATGACTGTAATTATTATTTATTTGTTTTTTGCCCTTTTTATGATTAATAGTATTGTCAAATGTTTTGGGGTCACTTGTTTTTACTCGAGCTCTCACAATTGTTATTTTACTTGTTGGTTAAAAAGTACACACCATGTGTATATGCAAAATGTAACTTTCAATCATATTATGAATAAAATTATGGTAGTTTTTTAAATAAATAAGTAAATATGCTAATAGAAGTGCATATTTTAGAATTAGAAAACAAAATTCACATTCCACAATTGAGATGGGTTAAATAGTAATCCTCCCTTTATAACCCTCACTATCCAATATTAAACATATGTAAAATTAAAACTGGTCCAACCTATATTGTTGTGCGAAAGAACTGAACCACTATTTTGTGCCATCGAATTGGCCCGCGATGCCATTGTGACCGATGATCTCGCCATTTTCATCAACTTATATGGCTGCATGAAAGAAATGCAACTATGCGTTGTCGAGTTGGGCTGCGATGCCATTGAGTTACCAGAAAATTTTATGTTGAACATCAACTTACAAAATTTTATGTTTTTTTGGATTTTTTTACTTGAATTAGGAGTCATTATTTTAATAAATTGAATAATTTAATTTGTGAAAAATAATAATAATTAAAAGCACACAATTTAATTTATTCTCTAGTTTAAGAATTTTTCAATAAAGTTTAAATATATGATTTTTCTCAAATTCCAACACTTCAGTTGACATTTAAGAAACACTTACGTGAATTAATGGAAGTCTATGTTTAGTGACGCAAACAGATTGAGTAGCCTGAAAACAGTGTCTTATTCGTTAACCACATAGCAGAAGTGGCATATGCTAATTGACGGGAATTGTAGATATTTTTTGGCCTATTGTTTATCCTATTAGTTGATGTGGAGTGCATGTATAGAAGGTTTATCCATGCGGTTTCAACCGAAATCCAATAGTATTGTGCATGCGGTTGTGACTTGAACTGGAAATTTCTCTGGATTCCTTGTGCACTTTGCGAAGAGTGGAGTGTGGGCTTTGGAAAATTTAGTACAGAGAATATATTTGTCTATTAGTCCAGTGGGATTTGGGCAAGGCTCATTGGTCGTGGTGGCTTCTAACTTATGAAGGTACATAGAGTTGTGAGATAAGGATTAAATTTTTTCATTTTCTAATGGTTGTTGGGTAAAGATCATTGGTCGTGGTGGCTTCCAATGGATGGGTGTTTGTAGAGTCCCGAGATGAGGATTAGAGTTCTTTATTGATAGTATCCATTTCTATATTCTATGTAATTGAATTGCTTGATGATTAATAGAATTATTTGAGCAGTGCAGTAGCAACAAGGGTGGCTTTTGACCCAAAGGGGGTTTTCCACTAGAAATATCTTGTGTCCTTTTGTGCATGTTTCTTTGGTTGTTTCTTATGGTTCTAATGTGTTTTTCTATATGATATAAACCACTCATGGGTTAATGAATGTTTTGATTCAGTAATTGGTAAAGGATTTAAAAGTTAATAAACGCAGTCACCACCGATTCACTCCTCCCACCCTCTTAGTAGTAAGCATATTTCCAACATATTTAAGTTTAAAAAGCGGTTGTATTGAGAGACATTTTGTATAAATTAGTATAAAGAAGCTGTATAATTTCTTTTATATTCTGCATTTAATTAATATTTAAATATTATATTAAATATAATATTTAAGTCATTATTTAAGTTTAAAAGTGAAATATAATATTTTATGTAATTATTTAAGTTTAAAAAGTGATTGTATTGAGACATTTTGTATAAGATGTATAATTTATGTTGTATTCAACATGTAGTTGACGCTTGACACACATATAACATGAATAAATTCATTTTAACTTTGAATTTATTATGTGCAAAGAGGGACAAAAACCCTTGAGGTGAAGTAATTTTTATATTGAAAAATTTTGAGGAAAGGTTTGCATCTCAAGAGATTTGACCCCTTTTGGTGCATGATTGATTTAGGTTTTAGATGGATTTTTGTGTGTATGAGTTGGAGTGAGATATTTAATAGAAGTGCAGGATAAGGTATACTCATATTTTCCATCTTTTTTTAGAAAAATTGGCCTCAAATTCCATAGGAACTATGTTGAAAGTTAGAATTCCACCTTTGCGATGGGAACTTTGCCCCAAAGGTTTTGGCCAATTTTAAGAAAATCCAAATCATTTATTTTCAAAGAAACAATCAAACCATATGAAACTTTGACTCATCAAATTAGAGTAATTTAAACGCTACATAATCAACACTTTTAATAAATGTATACCAACATAGATCCATCTTAACTACGGATCTAACATGAGCCAAGAGGGATCAAATTTCTTTAGGTGCAAACTTATTTTAAACCTTTGGCATCTGTAAACACATACTTGAGCAGAAATTTCTCAATTTAAACCTTCTCCTCCAGCAGCTTCATTTCTTCATCAACTTGTAAAAACATGTCATTTGAATGTTGTTCATTACATGTATTCACACACAAAACATTAGTCTAAAAAATGTAAGGCTCCCTAGCCTCATTTAATGCCTCTACCAACACATCCTCATGTTGGTTTGAACTAATCTAGTAGTCCACCATACTGTCAATGAATCTCTTCTCCACATCTATGTCTTCTTCTTAAACAATGTACAAGCCTTGTTCATAAACAATCAAATTATACTCGGCTACTCCGAATTCTTCTCTCACTTTAACATACATTCTCTTACTCTCAACTCTTTATGTAATATAAGTCATCTCACTTTCTTTTGTCTCATCATCCATCCATATCTTTGGTTTTCCTGGTTTCCTTAGAACATTTGTTTCAAAAATTGAGTTTTAATTTCAACTCAGTCATTTCTCTCTCGATTTGTTTACTACTCATCCTCTTTGTATCAATTGGCTTAGTATCCCTTCCTCTTTGACTGTGACTCTTTCCTGAACCCATCATATGACCATTAGTAATCATTTTGTCTTTCTGCTTCTTCTTCTTGTGAACTATCCTTGTTCACATATGAGATGCAACAAGCATTTCCCTTATAGCATGTCCTACACCTACTACCAATACCTCACTGAGCTTCCTCCTGAGCTCATTGTTTTGGTATTTCTATTTCCTTCTATAGAATTTCTTCCTCTCTTTCTCCAGGAAATTCTACCCACACACAGTGTGGAATTACCCTCTATGACAAACTCTACAAAACTACAGCTTGTTGGAAGTCACCCTTCTTTTGGTTCTCTACAGTAGAACCTCTTCTCCTTCTTTAGATTTGTCTGCTCCTCAACATCAAAATTTGCTAGGTTGTTGCAATTTATCCTTCTCACTTCTCCTTAGAGAACTTTCATTGTCCTCTCTCTTTCTTCAGTAATGGAATTCTATTGTTTGGTTTTGTCACAACCTCTCTTGCTTCTGAAAGCCTGTTTTCTCCCTCTTCTCTTCAAAACATTGCTAGCTTTCTAGCTAATGTTTATTTAAACTTGCAAACACAACTCTTTATAACTAGAGTTGACAAAAAACAAAACATTATAAGATATGTACCAAGATCCTCAATAATCTTCTTGTTGGTCCACTCTTCTGAACCAATTTTTCTCCAACACTTATACTCAAAACAATATTTCTCAAGAGTGTATCATCACTTTCATCTCCTTGCAATCATCTCTTATTTGGAAAAACAACTCTTTGTGAAATAATTTTAATATTCTTTCATTTTCAATCAAACTAAAACAAAATATGTCTATCTATTATGCCTCTGCATTGTTGCATCATAATGCAAGCTTTCTCTGTCTAAATAGTCAACCATTCCTCTTTTAAAAAGGAAACTTCAAAAACTTCTCTCAAATTGTAAAATGCACACAATCAAATTACTTAATATTGCAATATAATCTCATTATGTTTTTATTTTCAAGATCTATGTATGTGTTGGCTCTTCCTCCACTATTGTATCCCTTCAATATCCTTAACTCGGGATGTTCTACTCCATCATCTTCCAAAATTTCCAATGCTTTACCCAGTGGTCATCATTCCTCAAACACAAATATAAATTGCAGAATAAACAAATTTACCTTCCTTCAAACTAACCTCCATATATGATTTTGCAACAACGCCTTGCTCCATTTGTTTTTATTGCTTTTGTTGGGTTGACTTGTTTACTCCAAAGCTTCTTGTATCCTTCACTAAGGGTTGTCAAGCTAAATAGCTTTCCATCTCGGATACCACATGATGTAGGCCCGCATTTTGATCTTTCTTAACCCACAGTACTCAAAGATATTTCTGTAAAAAGGCACTTCCTTCAAGCCCTATATAAACCTCTCTATCGAGATGTAAATCCCTTTATAGAAATAATACAGTGGAAAAATTTAACAAAATAGTGGGAGGAGCTGAAAGGCTAATACAAAAACCACAGACTTCAAGAGTTGTTCATATAGCCCCCATAACCAAATATGCATGTAAATGCATAGCCAACCAATAAACATGTTTGAGCTCGCAAGTCTCCTCTTAACTAACTCATACCTTATGCAAACTTATTTCAAGCGTGCAACATTCCTAAACATATGCCCAACTATTAACTCGATCCTTTTTCCTTTCCTCCAACACTCCTTCAATCTCCACTTAATGCCTCCTCATTGGTTTATTAGCTTCCATGTAAGCCCACTCATATAAATGAACTTTTCATACTCCTTGAGTAGAAAACCTTTGGGCGGACCTACTACTCCATGTAAGCCTAGTTCTTTGTCTTCCCGACCTTCGTTTGGATGCATTCTTGATTTCCTCTAGGCATTCTCCTCCGAGATGACATAAGTAAATGTGTGGACCCCAACTCCACTTTCCTTGTTCTTATCGCATTTTCGTGCTTGACTTGGCCCACATGCCACGTTTTCTTGATCTCTAAAGGCTAGCTCTTCTCGTTGATCATTCCTCTTATCCTTCTGAGCTAAAGCCTCTAGCATGAAACCTTTAAGTTTTCCAATCCATATTAAATGTGCACAAGCCTTTCCTCCGAAATGAAGTCAACATTTTCTCATGGTCCCAGTCATGCTCCACGCAATCCTAAATCATTCTAATTGGTTGGCTCCTTTATACATAAACCTCACGTCCACTTAGCCCAACTTCTTCTTATGCCCTTTTCCTTTATATTTCTGGGATGAATCATTCAACCCTGCTCTTCTCAAATGACAATTTTTCTTGAACAAAACTCAACTTTTGTTACCTGACACTATTAAGTGACGGACTTCTGTCGAAACTCTTAGAAAAACTAAGTGTTTCTCCTCTATGCTCTTCTTTTCCTTTGGCTTTTTTCTATGGTTTTTGGCTCCTTATTTTTCACTTGGCTCTTTCTCCTCCAATACTATACTACTTTATCTCACTTCTACTTAGCTTCAACATACAAACTCCAGCGCTCCAAACCTTTGAAATAAAGGTTTACAATGCTTCTATTGCACCTCCTCTGTTACTTAGATTGTGCTTCTATTTTTATTTCAATTCCTCTATTTTAATCTCAACCTCTGTGCTCTTCTTAGCCTTCTTTAACTCGATATTTTTTTAAAATCTTTCCTTCCTCACAACGATATTCCTTTATGCCTTCTCTATATTCTTCTTGTGTGCATTCTAAATGCTTTCCCTCCTGAGCTTGATCAAACCAACCCTGCAACACCTGTATCAAGTTCAACTTAACACAATGCATGAAATTTTATTACACACAATAACAGATCTTATAGTAACTAGCAGAGATGCACATCAAATTCACACACTCGAACAAAGCAATCCTTATATATATATATAATTTTAAAAGGCCCTCTCAACCTAATTATTACAATAAAGAATCTCATTATCAAACTCTGTGAAAGACTTTTCATGTTTGAATATATCCAAGCAATCAAGTTGTCGCTCAACAACATTTTCAGCCTCAGAAGATTCAAGAAATATCACATCTCTAGATATTATAAAATTCTTCTTCACTTCATCATTGAGAATGTATGCTTTGGAGGTATTTGAATACCCCGAGAAGATATCTTTGTGACTCCTTGCATCGAGTTTGCTTCTATGTTCCTTAGGTATTAAGGTATAGCAGGTGGAGCTAAAAACCCTGAGATGCCTCACCAAAGGAATGTGGCCATACCACATTTCATAGGGACTCTTGTTTTTTATATCATTAGATGGACACCTATTCTTTATATACACAACACATAGAACTGCATCAGCACAAAACATCAGCTTAACATTCTTGAAAAACATCATGCAACGTGTCATATTTAAGGTCGTCCTATTCATTCTTTCAACTACTCCATTCTATTGGGGATTATAAGGCATGGTTGTTTGAGCTTTGATCCCATGTTGGCAAAGATAGATTTCAAATTCATTTGATGTATATTCTTTTACATTATCAGTACGAATAGATCTAAAATGAGATTATGCACCATTTTCAGTCCATGCATGAAAGTTCTTGAATTTTTCAAAAGCTTTAGATTTGTTATTCAATAAATAAACACAACACATTATGGTGTAGTCATCAATAAATGTCATCAAATATTTATTACCATTTGCAGAAGAAACATTCATTGGGCCACATAAATTAGGATGAATGAGTTCAAGTTTCTATGTGCTCTGCAATGAGAATCATGAAAATATTGTTTTTGTGCTTCCCTAAGATACAAGCATCACATTTCTAAAGTTTCCTAAGAATTGTAGGCAAACTAGTAACACCATTTTCCTTCAACAAATGGAGGTTATCATAATTCAAGTGTACAAACCTACCATGCCACAAAATATTTGATGGAAATGTACCTTCATCATAGTGAGAATTGTATGAAAAGTTTTGTGCATGAGCAAAGGTTCCTTGTAGCTTCAGAAGTCTTTCTTCTTCTATCCCAATCATGGAAAATGAGTGATCCGATGTTTTTCTGACTTTTACCTTGCCATCAAATATATGAATGGACTGTCCTTGCTGGCAGATGTGGACCAAGGATAGCGAGTTTCTTCTCAACTCTGAGAGGTATAGAACATCATGTAGAAAAAAGTCTAGAAGGCCAAGCAATTGAGCCTGATGGTGCCAAGAATTAAAGGATTGAGTTTTTACTTGTCTGCAAAGTATATTGCTCCATCAACATTATCAATGAATTATTCAAAGAAATCTCTTTTGAAATTCATGTGGAAATTTGCTCCTGAATCAAGCAACCAAGCATATTTCCATGAAACAAGTGAAGCATTGAATAAGTCTTCAGTTACTCCAATGTTGCAATGTGCCACAACATAATGAGCGAACTCAAGTGCTTTACCTTTTCCTTTATTTCTTTCCTGCTGAATTTTGTCCCAAGGTAGCTTACATGTGAAAGCATCATGTACATCTCTATTGCGTCGTATGCAATGAAGATTGGACATTTCTCCTTGGAAATGCCTTCCCCCCCCACCTCTAAAATTCTTCCTCCCACTTCCTCTTCGACCACCTCTTCCTCTAGAAAAATCTTAAGCATGATTCTTCTCTTTTTGTCTAAGGCACACAACTTCTTCAAAAGACTGAAGAGTTGTATTCTCCCCAAAATCCTTTTCTCTTTCAGCAACCTTCTTCTCAAGGGAGTCAAAGGTAATCCCTTTAAGTTTTCCACTTGCTTGCAATGACTTAAGATAATGTAAATATGTGGCATATAGTGCCTTGAAATAATCTATGAGATGCATATATATTTTAACATCAGTGACTTTTATGTCATGCATAATGGATCTTACTTCTGATGTTAAGGCAAGAGGGTCATTATTTTCAACTCAAGATTGAACAACTTTATCATCAATTGAACAACTTCAAGTTTAGAGGGTGAGTCATACAATTCCTTCAAATTCTTTAAAGCTTCAAAGGCATTTTAAAATGGAGAAATATGTCGACTCGCCTCTTCATTTACTAACGTTGCAATCTTGTTTTCTCAAATGGAAAGCTTATTATTTGAAGTAGGCTTTTTAGGTGCATTGTCTCCTTCTTCACAAATTCTTTTCCAAAACTCATTGAAAATAAGAGTGTGTTTTATATTCGGGGACCACTCATAATAATTCTCTTTGCCAATAAAAATTACTGCCACTATGAAAATGAGTAAATGCATCATAAAATCTGAATTAGGCTCAAAATACTTTAAAAAAAATATATAGTGTTTATAAATTAATTAAATATTTCTTTAAAAAAACTTCAATTAAAAATATAAACCCTTAATATTCCTCCAAACTCCATACAACTTCATTATAATCATATATATGGCTTATCAACAAAAACAAATGAATACCACATACAATATATCAAACTTTTAAAAACCATCACTTTATATACCAAGACCTTATAAAAACCACTCAACAACACACTTTATAAGTCACTTATACCACTCATACTATCCATATGGCCATTAAAAAAAAAGTTTGGCCCCTTTAAAAAGCCATTATATATGTGTATCACAAACGATTCATGCCCACGGCCTTATAAATACATGTTCATCATATGTTATACCACGGCCTCAACAAAAAAGGATTTAGAGTGCATAAACTTCAAACCATATGTCAGATCATCCAATATTATTTAGCACAGAGGCATTTGATACTCGATCTTCATACAGCCATAAAAATATCCACCATGCAAATATTCAACGCACAGTTCAGGCACGTTAAAATTCAATGCAACATTCAACGCTGGGTATAAACTAAGCACTCAGCAGCTCGACTCCTAGTTTCAGTAACAACCCATTCAACGCACAGCAAGCAGAGAATAAACTGTTCAACATTCAATCACAGCGCCTCATTTATTTAGTACTCAATGCAAAGAATAAACCATGGATATGACTTCCTTACTACAATTGAACGCAAGCCTTTTCAAAATAAACCAGCACCGCTCACGGCCTTTGCAACAATATATACAATTCAATGCATCAGAGTCTTCAACGAATCAAGCACACAGGGACAGAGGATGGCAGGGATTAGCATATATGACGGAGTGCAAAAAAAAAATTGAAGGACAGAGGAAGGCAGGGATTAGCCTATATGACGGACCTTAAAAAAAATGGCAGAAGGGAGCTAAAGGGCAAAAAGAGATGTCAAAATTTGAGGAGTTAGTTGAAGTTCTGAAGGGAGCTACAAGGGCAAAAAGAGATGTCAAAATTTGAGGAGTTAGTTGAAGTTCTGATATTATATCAGGTAATGATACTATATGAGGTTAGGGATAATAGGGATAATTTTATTAATGAATTGGCGAGATTTTTAGTAAAATAGATTATGATTATATAAAAACAAAAAATTATTGAATTTCATTTGTTCTATTTTTTAATATTTTTAAATTTTTCTTATTTTATTATTTACAATATTTACATAAAATTTCTAATCCCAAAAATTAGATGTTCAACATTTAATACAATGCTACACAGCTAACTACAGAGCATGGAGCTCCAGATAACAGAGCAACCAGGGCTTCTCACCATAGACATCCACATTTCACCCAACAGTGTCTTTATTCTCTATCTGTTGTACTTCGTAAATTTCCACTAGCACTTCCCACTGTTTGGGAGGTAATCGAATCAAAGGACAAGTCGCTAGTTACATCACTGACTCCAGACTTATTGATTTCAGATTTCTATGATTTAGGATTAATTATATTATTAAATTTGAGTTAATTATGGTTTGAAAGGTTGATTCAAATCACATGATGTGATTAATTTGAAATACAAGTTATCGTTGTTAAATTTTAAGATTTGGGGTTTTTTATGGTGTTGAATCCATTTCCACTATCAAAAACACATTCAAACACTCCCACTGCCAAATTTTTTGAAAAAAAATTGTCGGATTTTGGGTACAAGTTATCGTTGTTAAATTGCAAGATTTGAGGTTTTCTTATGGTGTTGAATCCATTTCCACCATCAAAAACACATTCAAACACTCCCACTGTCAGATTTTTTTGAAAAAAAAAATTGTTGGATTCCTGTAGATGACACCATTCCATAGCCATAGTCTAATAAGGCGTCTTTTTTGTATAGAAAACAATGGAAATTTCCGCTGAAATTTTTGGAAATCCTGGTTATAGTTGTCAAGCTTCAAGATTTTGGGTGCCCAAAGGATTTTCCATGATGCTGAATCCATTTCCCCCATTGAAAAGGAGATTCTTGCATTTCTACTCTCATACTTTTGAAAGAAAAAAAAAAAAAACCACCTAATTCTAGTCATTTTTCGCCATCATAAAGAAATTGATGCCTCCATAGATCCTTGCGCTTATCTCGATTATCAAACTTATCTCGATAGCTGATTCCCGGAATATTCACATGAGCACGGTCAAAAATTTGACCACTCCCATGTCAGTGAAATTACCATATATTCGGCAATCTAGAAAAAAATACCCTCCATAAACAACTCTACTTACTCAACCCCTAGCATTCTTATGTCTATTGCAAATGGTGAGAATATCCTAAAATATTTTGTTTCAGTACGAAAAACAAACAAATAAACAAACAAACATGTTTTATATTCATATAGAAGAAATTTACATAGAAGAAAAACTTGATAAGTGTGATAGTAGATATATGTAGGATTTTTGTTGTAAACAGAGTACAGCAGGAAGCATAGTATCAAAGATCTCTTGATAAAGAAGAAAAACAAAAAGCATAGACAAATAATGTTCAGCCATAAAGTCATGGATATATGAATTGGACCATTCTAGATCCACCCCATCAAAAAGAGAAAAAAACGAGGAAAAGACCGACATACCTTTTATGAAGAGGAGATAGTCTGTGGAGCATAGTAAGACAAAAAACCAAAAAATGAACTAAGTACCCAGTAGGGATAAGTCTTCTATATGATATGTTGTAGATTCCATTTGTATCTCCATTTTCCATGAACTAGGCTGAATTGCAAGGCCCTTCTTTGATAGTTCGTCAGCAAGAGAATTATGGGATCTGTCCACATGATTGATTGAGTAATCCTTTTTGTTGTTCCATAATACTTTAATCATGTTCATCCATCCAGATAACAAGGGATTCTTAATAGATAACTTCCCTGAAGCATGTTCTATAATGATTTTGGAATCCCCATATATCCGAAGGATCTGTATATTCAGGAAGGAGCAAAACTGAAGGAGACCCGCCAGGACCATAGCTTCGGCCTTATTATTTGAACCATTACCACCATTCCAATAAATGGAAAAGTGTTGATCTTCATTCATTGATATGAAACAGCCACAAGCACATGAACCCAGCTGTGCAACTCCATCAAAGAAATCTCGCGGATAACTCATCGAAATCTTCCTTGATTCTCTGTAATTCTAGATATCCTTGAGGGCAACTTCTTAGGGATAGAATTATACAACGACATGATTTGCTCAAAGACAGGCTTTTGATCTTCTTTCCCATCTCGGAATATTAATTTATTTCTTCTCTTCCAAACTATCCATAAGAGAAGAAGAGAAATAGTTATAAAAGATGCATTCTGAGAGCTCCACTAGCACAAAGCATCTTGTATAACTGTGTGTTCCACTAAACTGAACCCAATGAAAACTGCTAGATCCCTCCATAACTGATAAGTGAACCTCCGCAAATGTTCCATAGCTAAGCGCGTGCCCTCCGCCATGTATCTGCGGGTTGACTGTAAGTTTCATAAATGAACTTACGACATCTCCTTATGTTTTTGGCCCCCTCCACAGTTTTGTCGTGTGGTAATTTATTTTGCCTGGCTTACGAAGCTACAGCGTAATTCCTAGAGCAACCACGTCTCAATCCGAAGTAGCTCCAATCCTTCATCCTGTCCATAGCTTGTTTTGCCTCCACACGTCGAGACCAATTGGGACATGGGTCTGGAATGGAATGTCATTCCAAGCTTTGTTTAAATGGAGGTTTATTTTGTGTCTCGAGGTTTGCTTTCCGGCCACCCTCCTCTGGTTCAGTCCTCTTCAAGATTTATTTCACAGGGATCCTTGTATGAACTTCCTTCAGTTTCTCACCTCTATTTTCCATAAGCAGTGGGTTTATTCTGAGTTTATGGAAGTTTTCGAGAGTTTTGTTAAATCTTTTTTCCCGTTTTTAACCTCTGATATATTCCAGTAAGCCGTGTCTTTTTTCTTTTTCTTGTGTTAGTGGGTGGTTTTAAGAGTTTGTCTAGGCGCTCAACTCCAAGGGCTTCGTTGGTTCTGGCATTCTACATATTCCTGAGGGCTTCGCGCAAAGTATGAGATAAGTTGTCATGTTCCCTGTTTAAAATGTATACAATGCATCTAGTATAATAACTTTTTAAAAGGATGTCTTCCATATCGTGATTTTTCTGGCTTTCAGTTATATCATGGAAAGTAGACATGTCTATAGTTTGGATAGATTTGTTCACTGAAGGTACTAAACTGATAATAAAGGAGGCTTTTTCGTCTAAATTTCCATGCTTACTCCTTTCAAAATTCTGTATTATTTCCCAACCCTCTGTAGATTTTCGTTGCAGAATAGGTAATTGTTGGTGCAAATGTTATGGTTGTTTTTGTTGTTGTCCAGATTTCTCTTAATATTCCCTGTTTTCATTTTGCTGGTAGTCTCCTATCCTTTCCACTAGGCTATCTGTTGTTATCCTTGGACTTTCTAGGCTATCTTCTCTGAAGGCTGGTCAAAACTAGCTTAGTTTCGGCTTCTGGTTTTTGGCCTCAGCTCTTCGGTGTTCGCCGGAAGTTTGGGTCTTTCCAGTGCCATCTTTCTTTTCCGGTTCTTCTATCAGGGGAGCTGGTGGGAGGAAGGTGCTGGAAGGCAGCGGATGGAACATCTTGCACGCGAGAATTTCTCTATCCGCCGACAAATTATCCCAACTTCTATCATATTCCAAGTAAAATTTTCCGCAATTAATGGTCGCATGGCTCTCGTCAGTTTTTTGTACCTGCAGGAAGATTTTTTCCTTTCCATGAAGGATTTCCCATAAGATGGCAAGGATCCTATCAGTTTTTCCATTTTAAACTAATCCCTTTCCTTATTACTTCAATCCCTTTCCTTATCCGGATAGCATACGACATTCTGTATTCCCTTGCTTTTTATGTCTCGTTGGTTTATCCACTTTTGGCCTCTGACGTATTAGTTGTACTGTTGACACCTTTGCGACCGTCTCGTGGCATACATGGAGATCCTCTTTGACGTGTCTGCCTCATCAGCGTTAGTGTGGGCCACTATAGAGGCGGAAAAGGCTTACAGTGTTTTTTCCTGCCATGAGGGATAACAATTTGTGTTGGAAAATTCAATTATCACTCCATCTTCCTTGGAGGCACGTGAAATAGAAGGTGGCGAAAATGAATTCCCGCGTCATAGGAAGAAGCAGCATCCTTTGAAAACCATTTCCCCTCCCTCAGCGTGCAAGCTTGACAGAGTTTTTCTAACTGACAGAATTACAAGTCTCCAAAAAAGAGCTCTGGTAGGTCGTTGGTACTTTCCAGATATGGAGGATTCCCAGATGCGTGCATGGCTAGGAAAACGATGGAATGACCTATTGGGATATATTCCTACTATTGTTAGATTAATGAAAGATTAGTATAGTTTTCACTTTCTTAATGAGAAAGACTTGGAGATTATTCGTTCTCTTCCCTGGGTTCATGGCAAGAGCTTTTTAGCCCTTCATCATTGGTACATAGGATATAACCCACTTAAAAATACTCCTTCAAACAATCTTATCTAGGTTAAACTTTTGGGGCTTCCTATCGAACTATGGACCCGTGAGACATTGTTTGATATAAGGAATGCAATTGGAAAATGTGTTTATGTAGACCCAAAGTGTTTGGGTGCCAAGGACAAGAGAGTCACATGGATTCTTATAGAGAAAGAATATCGAGGGGGTTTTCATGATCATATCGAGCTTCTATGGGGGGAATTAAATTTGCATCAGAGACTAGATTTTTGGGGGGTTCCATTTCGATGCTCTTCTTGTCATAGAACAGGTAACCTGAAGGAGAATTGTCCTTTTAGTCATGGGGAGAGGCAAAAGGAAAGGAAATATCAATATAAACAAAGTTCAAAATTACCGGAAAGCAAGCTGAGGGACTCTGGTGGGGGCAGAATGCCATCAAATAGCAGGTCTCTTTCATCAGGTATGGCTAAATAGTTTTCTCCTTTTCTATCTCCTACTACGAGGCTTTGTGCTTTCCCTCGGAAGTGTCATTGCTCTACCTCATTATTGCCTAAAAAGTCTTTTTCCTATGGTAAGGACATAGACTCCCATATTTTTTCCTTTCCTCCTCAGCCTTATCCATGTAGAGAAGTTCCCCTACCATCCCCAATTTCTCATCCTATGGCAAATATCCCATCATCATCCCATATTACATACATCCCATCATCCTCCCCTTCCCCTGTAAAATCTAACATTCCCTCAAAAGGGAAGGGTCTTTGCTCTGATAGGACTCCTCCTTCCCCTATAGGCAAACATTTAAGTTCAGTTGGGACCCCTCAAAATTCAAAAGGAAAACTTCCATGCATCTCTGTAACTCCCTCAAACTCTCCGGTAAATTCTCCTACAAATTCTGTAGGAAGTGACTTGGATATCCTTCTGAAGAAGAAATCTCTGGACCTCTACCCTCTTACTATTCATAAACCTCGTTCGGTTTCTTCTCCCCACATCAGTCCAAATTCTGCAAGCAACATCATTGTTAGAAGAACGCAAAATAGAGGAACCAAACATTTCCGAGGTAGAACGGAAGGCACTATCTGGAATATGGACCACTCATTGATAGATATTCCTATTATTGAACTCTTAGTAAAAGGGCCCCGTGGAGCAAGACAGGCCACAGACAACCTAACATGACTCACATCATTTCAATGAACATAAGGGGTCTAGAGGCAAACCAAAAATTCTTAGCCCTCAAGGATTTATTCTCTTCAAATCATCCTAACATCATTCTAATTCAAGAGACTATGCATGTTGTTGATGTCTCTATCAGATATTTTCGGCGTATGTTCCCTCTCTGGCATATTGTAGCAATGGATGCTATTGCTTTATCTGAGGGACTAGTAATTCTATGGAATCCTTTATGGATTTCGACAAAGGCATATAAATGTTTTGCAAGGATTCTTCTATTGGCAAACATTCGGGGTCTATCTAGTTCTATACATGTGTTAAATATATAAGCCCCCTACAAGGATTGTTGTCCTTTCTAGAACAGATTTATTTCCTCGGAACTTTTGGAACTTGACGCTCTTCTTATAGGGTGTGATTTTAACTGTACTTTGTGTAGTGTAGCTGGTTTCATAAAAGGGGTTATCCTCCACAACAATATGATTGATGTTTCCCCTCAACTAATGGGTCTTACATGGGATAATGGAAGACTTGGAGCATCCTATTTCGCCAAAAGACTAGACAGGCTTCTGATGAGTGACAAGTTGATGGGTTGTATGGGTAGGCCATTATCGAATATAATAAATTGTTTTATATCTGATCATAGACCCATTTCCATACTATGGGGAAAAAGGAAGTTCAAGAAGGGTCTGCCATTTAAATTTAATAGAGTTTGGCTAGAGGACGAGGAGTTTAACGAACTTGTTAAGAATTTTTCGTCTACTTGTATCCTTAAGGGGTTTTTATCTCCATCACAAAAAAAATTGGATAACCTGTGTGATCTAAAGGTAAAGGTTAAGGCTTGGCAGGGGAAAAAGAAAAAATCCAACAGGGAAGTTCTGAAAGAGATTCAAGACAATCTGGATGCTTTGGTTGTCTTTTTGAAAGAACGTAATACCTCCTTGCAAGTTCGCAGTAGTATTAATGAATTGGAAAAGAAAAGACACAAAATACTAGCAATCGAAGAAGCATCTTGGAGGCTGAAGAGCAGGGCATTATGGTTAAAGAAAGGAGATAGGAACACAAATTTCTTCCATAGATTTGCAAACAATAGGAAGGAAATTAACTCTATTTGGGAAATCAAATCTGAAAGGGGAGGCTTGCTTCACTCACAGGAGGAAATTTCTAAGGAAGCAGAGGCTCATTTTGGAAAATCATACAAAAGGAGAATATCCTAAAGCCTTAAGATGAGGGAGAAATCAATTAACCCCTCATTGTGATATACGATCTTTAACGCATCATCTGCAGATACAAAACCGTTTTCTGAGCAACCATTCTTGATGCAATTTGATCTCACTCTCTTGAAGGCCTGCGTCCTTTTCCTTGTCGAGTTTGCACATAGCTGGATTTCTTTGCAGAAGTTGACTTGCACCTCTCATTCCAGCTTAAGAGTTGGGCGGCATGATACTTCAGATAGGAGTCTCAGTGGCCAAACCAAACACCAAACCGAATATTGAAGGCCCTTACCCCAAGCATATGCAAGGTTCTTATTATGTAACCTTTTATTAGTTTGTGTGATATTCAAGAAAATTTTATAGTACTAGAAATTGGTATGTAATTATTTTTATCTAGATTACATATTTCAAATATTCCAAGAAAAAATAATTGTTAAAAATAAACTCCGCATTCTTCTTTGTTAACTTTCATTCCTCCCATAGTACTTCCATTATAAGGCTCTCCCAACAAATTTTCAGCGTTATATCACAGCAGCCGATCAAACCCACGTATGGGCAGACAACGTCATCACACCACCATCGATATATCATAATGGCAATCCAATTTTAACCTACAATTTACTTTATCATAACTTTAGATCTACGTGAGATGAACACTGAAATCTCTTTCATATGTTTGGGTTTTTAATGTTAATTCTATTGTGATATGTTTGAGTCAATCTGTTTGAGTTTTTAATGTTAATTTTATTATGATATTAAAATTATTTGGTAAATTTAGAGTTTTTTTTTAGGATTTCAAAATGTTTAATTGGACATTACAATATTGCGTTGAAGAGTGTCTTTTAGTTAAACCAGTCTAGATCCATCTTAACTCTGGATCCACCAAACTCAAAGAAAGATCAATTTTCTTTCACTCTAAAAAGGATTTGCATATCAAAAGATTTGATCCCTCTCCACCATTGGTAGATCATCCAAAGTTATGATGGATTTAGGTTAGTTTAATTTCCCCCTTTAAATAAGCTATATTCTACATGAATATCATGGGTTTTCAATTGCATGGATCATTTTTACTTTTATTTTTAAAGGGATATTTTTTATTTTTGTTGTTATTAATTTTTTTTATTTCATTGTAAACAAGTTAAAATGTTTACATTACATTACATATTTTTCTTGATGAGGAACTTCAGTAGGGGTTCGAAACCGTGTATCCTAAAACATTGGTGCCATTTATTTGGAAGAGTTTTTCTTTAATGATGGATCACATAAGTCTCCATTCTAATACATTAATCTTTTTATTTAATTTAATTTTTATTTTTATGTAATTTGGCTGAGTCAAAATGTTAAAAAGACATTACTTTACAACACAATTATATAAATTAAATAAATGGTAATTGTATGTAGATATTAGACCAAGGTCAACATTAAAATATTGATCATATTTTAAAAATAAAACAAAATAAATTATAAAAATTAACTAAATTAAAATTAACCCAGAGCCCTCATGTCTTCCAGATCAGGTGCCTGCTAGGGTTCTGAATACATGTTTTATCTAAAGATCGATGCAAGAACAGGGTGTGCAACTCGAACCCTCGCGCTTTGGGTTGACCATGTATGGGTTTTCAGATCTGTAGGGTTTCTATTTTATTTTCTGAAATTGTCGTTGCAGCGACCCGCTATTTGTAGGAGGCGGATCCTGCTCTGTCGTTTGCTTACCGTGAAAGAAATCGAACTTCTGGTGCTTGGGTGTGAGAATATTTTGTAAATCAAATCTCTTTTTATTTAAATCGCATTCTTCCACAGGGCTTTTTCATTCTTTCGCAAGGGCATACATTAGCTTGGGAATCATCAATCGGCCTTGATCCAAATGTCTCCTAGCTTCGCGAAGATAGCTGCTGGCTCAGTTTCGTCCACCTCTGGGGGGAAAGCTCTTGCCCATATCGTCAGTGAAGCCCCAACTCCCACTATCCAAATGGTCCAGGCCTCACTCGATGAGGCTTTGAAGTTTTCTAAAAGTTCCCTAATCTACCGATTCAATGATTTTTGGCCGCGGCTGATAGCTCTTTACAGTTGGATCTCAAAGGTATGGAAGCCTGTCATTTTTTATGAAATTAATATCTACCCCTGTGCTAGGGGTTTCTTCATAGTAGATTTTCAAAACCCTGAAAGCAGACAATGCATTCTAGATTTTGTCCCTTAGCTTTAGGAAAACTTAGGCCTATTCAAGAAGCCATGGAACCCATCATTTGATCCCTCAATAATAGTCATAAGCTTAGCACCAGCTTGGGTGAAATTTCCAAACCTACCCTTGCATCTCTGGAATTTCTCCTCACTAAAAGCCATTGGAAATGAAATTGGGAAATTTTATTGCAGTTGCCCAGAAACAGAGGAATATGCTAGAACCGCCTATGCACGCATCTGTGTGGAAATGGACTTCAGCGTTGGATTCCCAGTTGAAATAAACCTAACAAGTAAAGACTATGTGTGGAACCATAAACTTGATTATGAAAGTGTCCTCTTCAGATGTCGATCCTTCTTTGAGATAGGCCATCTAGCCAAAAATTTCTCAAAAACCTCCCAGAAAAAATCTGCTAGAAAGAATCACCACAGATCTACATGGTGGGAAGGAGCACAAAAAGAACATTACACTGTCATCAAGGAAGAATACTCTCCAAAAAACTCTGAATCACAAGAAATCGGGCAAGAAAGAAACAACTCTTAAGACAAGCAGGGGGAAAGCCCCGCCCAATAGCAAAAAAATGAACTCGACAACCCCTCAAACATCAACACTTATGAGGATTCAAATATCGCACAAAATAAATCTTCATTTAACAGCAAAGCAAATCTCTTAGACCAAACTTCTTCTTCGACTATCTTCAAAAGGACGAACACAACAAATCGCAAAGCTAAGACACCAATGTCTCAAGAACCAGAAAAGATGAAAGAGATGCAACATAAAGGAAGTTGGAAGACCATAGAGAAAAAAAAGAAAGCTACAACACCAATCTCACCAAGAAAGACAAGAAGCCAGACAATTAAGAACTAAGAAAATTATAGGTCCTGTTAGCACTCCAGGAAACTCTCCTAGGTTGTAGCTCGGAGATGCCTAGCAACATATGAATCTTCAATATCATTCTCTGAACTATTGGAATGGATTGGGGTTTGGATCAAGTCAGATGACTGTTCAACTCTGTTTTCACTCAAGACATGCATGAACACCCTCCCCTTGACGAGCTTTCGACCACTAATGCTTAATAGTTTATAGATTTAATGAATAGATGGAGAATCCTGACTGTACCCGCAGATACATACATAAACACATATGAATGGCTAGCTACATAAAGTAAATGAAGCTTGCAAATCTAATTTATCAACGCAGAGATAAGATGACAATTATCTGGCATTAGATACAGAAGAAAACATGAATAACTTATTCAAGTGCAAGCTTAGAACAGAGGATAAAATAGGAATTGAACATGTAACAGAAAAAGAAGCTTCTATTACTGGAATTAAGATGAGACACTAGAAGGAAGAGAGTATCCACAGTCTCCAAAAGTTGAACCCTTATTCCTTCAAACTTTCAGCCATTTATAGGCTTTTTACAATACTCTCGAACTCTCTGAGGCTCGAGATGTCTTAATCTATCCCCTCTGTCTGCTAACTACTTGATGCCATAACTAGACAAACATGAACTCAAAGAGCTCTGTTTCTAACAAACACGGTAATCAAATTCTGGTAATTTCGCCGCGTTGTCAGGTGGTTCACTCATGCCAGCACGTTCCATGATCATTTATGTTGGTTTAGTTGCATCGTGTTGTTGTTTTTTCCCCTTTTCAGCTATGCATTATGTTATTTCAGTTCACTATCTAACTATCAAAAACACGAACAAAGCCAACAAATTTCCTCCCTGGGTGATTGGTGGGAAGTGGGGTACAGGGGCCATTGGATGGTGTGGATCGACGGTCAAGATGTTGGTCAGACGGTGGAAGATGAACTATGGTGATCATGAACGAGGGTCATTGGATCGGGAGGAATGGATGGAGGAGATCAATCGTCGGAGGCTTGAAGTCGTGGTGGGAGTGGAATAAGTCTGAGCCGTTAGATCTTAGATGGGTAGATCAAACAACTATCGAGCCGAGGAGGTGCTCGAAGGATAACGCCCGGGAGCGATTTTTACTCAAGTGGAAATGGTTTATATTGGGAGGTAAGTGGTAAAGGTCAGAGCCCACCCGATTCCATTCCTCGAGCGCCACGTAGCAGTGGAGGAGAGAGAGGAAACCGCTTTATCGGGTGGGTATCCCTCTCTCTTGTTACCCGAGTAATATGCGTGATAGCCATTAGATCTGGAAAAAATGATCTAACAGTGGTGATTAGTCAGAGCGGGTGAGCGTAAATCATTAGTCAGATGAAGTGTGGACCATCAGATCAGTGGAAAGATCAACGGTGGGTATCAGAGAATGGAAAGCGTAGTGGAAAGGAGATGAACCGAGAGGGGATCCACCGGTATTTATGAGCGCGGGTGTAAAATTTTTTAATTCTAGCTTATGGCCAAAGCAGAGCAAGAGGAGATGTGGACCATCATAGCTAAAATAGGGAACATTTTCATTAAAATAGTAGCAGTGCACCTCAGGGCTAACACTGGCTCCTTCTAGGGATGAAAGCCTCCCTGTGAAGTTTCAAGAACTGCAGACTAATGCCTTTCCAGTAACAACCAAAACAAACTTATATCCTAGTGTTCCATTGGGCATGGAGTTTATTTCCATAGAAAACAGAAACTGAAAAAACCTATTACAATATTAAGGCCTTAAAGCCTCATATGAAGTAAAGTTTCAAAAACCGCCCATTGATTGAGCCATCAAAAACACCTTCCCCCTCCAAATTGTCAAGAATGAAAGTATTGTTCATCTGAACTTGAGCAATGACAAATGGTCGTGTCCATAAGGCATCAAATTTACCATGGTTGTCCTTCTTTTCCTTCAATGCATCCCATTTGAGAACCCAGTCACCAACCTGAAAACTGTCCATTTTTTCCTTTCTATCAAAGGTTTCTTTGATCTTTTTCTGATGAATTCTTGACTTCTCAACCAGTTTTTCTCTAATCTACTGTAATTCAACCAAGTTATTCATTCTCCTTGCCATGTCGTTCTCTTCATCCTATTCTTCTTACAAGAATTTGGCCACAAGGAGAATCAGTTGGACAGGAAAAACAGCATCAACGCCATAAACCAGCTTAAATGGTGAATTTCCTATGGACTTCTTGTTGGTAACTCTGTTAGCCCACAATGAAAACTTCAACTTGGAATCTCAGTTCTTTTTGTTGTCCTCCAGCAGTTTTTTTATTATCCTTACAAGACTCTTGTTAGATGATTCTGCCGGGCCATTGCCTTGAGGATAATGTGAGGTAGAATGCACCAATTGAATGTCCATGGATTCACACATGTCCACCAATTCTTCTACCCTGAAAGTTGTTGCATTGTCAGTGACTAATTTGGTTGGGCAACTAAATCTAGTGAAAATATTCTCATTCAAGAACTTTATGATAACCTGATGATTAGCATTTTTAGTGGGTATAGCCTCAATCCATTTGGTGAAATAATCAGTGGCTACCAAGATCCATTTGTGATGGCCACTGGAATGTGGATTGATCTCACCTATGAAGTCCAAGCCCCGCTGCTGGAAGGGACGATTGGCATGTACTGGCTTCAAGGGCAGAGATTTTAGTTGTTGTCTTCCTGCAAACCTCTGACATTTGTCACAAGACGTCACAAAAGAAAACACATCAGAGAGCAAAGTAGGCCAATAATACCCAGCTCTCGGGATCTTGTGGCCTGTGGTTTTCCAATAATGATGCCCTCCACATATGCTAGAATGGAACTGGTGTATGACTTCCACAGATTATCCTTTGTCTGGACATCTCAAGAGGATCCCTAATGGGTCTTTCCAATAAAGCAGTTTTTTATTAATGTAGAAATTGGTTGATCTGAGCTTAATGGCCCAAGCCTGACTTGAGCTATGCCCTGGAGGGACCTTAGCTTCTGCAAAAAATAAACTACATTGGAATACCATTCACAGGTGGCTAGATTTTCAGCCAAAGACTGTTTCTACTCTTACTCTTTTGTTGCTTCCTCTGTCCGCTCACCACCTGAATTTCAACCCATGCAATTGATGTGTAACAAACTACAATTTTCCTCAACCATAAGCTTAGCCAAGCCCTGGCCTTTGACAAGCTTGGTGGGCTTCACCTCTATGTTGAACTCTATGAATTTTGCAATCCATTTAGCTCTCTTTCCATCAATATCTGGCTGAGTTAGGACATATTTTACTGAGACTGAAGGTAAATACACAACCACTTTGGAATGCAGAATATAAATTCTGAATGCCTTTAAAGATTTTATGAGAGCATAAGCTTGTTTTTCAAGAAGGCCATACCTTAGTTCAGCTTCCCTCGGAGTTTTGCTAAAAAATGCCACAGGGTACTCTACACCTTCATCATTTTTTTGCAATAGAACTGCTGCAAGTGTATCATAAGAGGCAAAAGAGAAGATATAAAACTCCCTGGTATAATCTGGACTGATTAGAGTGGGAGCTTCCATGATAGCTTGTTTGATGGCTTCAAAAGAGCTTCTTGCACCATCTGTCCATTTTATTTATGATCCTTTCTTCGGCATGGAAGTGATGTGCTTCACTAGCTCTACAAAGTTTGGAATAAACCTCCTAACAAAGTTAATCTTACCCAGGAAATACTAAATGTCCCTTTTTGACCTTGGAATGGACAATGTCTTAATTGCTTGAACTCTTGTTGGATCAATCTTCACACCTTCAGCAGAAACAATATGTCCCAGAAGTTTACCTTCTTCTAGAGAAAACTGTGACTTCTTTGGGTTCATAGAAATTCCAAACCATCTGCATTTTAGAAACACCTTCTTCAAATGCTGCAAATGGTCCTTGTGACTGCTGGAAAAGACTGTTATGTCATCAAGGTAAATAAGGACAAGCTTTTCCTTCTCTCCCACAAAGGCTTTGTCCATGGCCCTCTGAAAAGTAGCCCCAACATTCATCAGTCCAAAAGGCATCTTAGAGTACATGAAAGTTCCCCAAGGAGTAGTGAAGACGGTCTTTTCCTGATCTTCTGGATGTACAGCAACCTGATTGTAACCTGAAAATCCATCTAAGAAAGACATGACTCTAGCCCCTGAAACTTTTTGCAGCAAGTGTTCCATCTTAGACAGGGGGTAGTTTTCTTTTTTAGAGCATTTGTTCAGATTCTTGAAGTCAACACAAAGCCTGATTTCTCCATTCTTGTTTCTTACTACCACAAGGTTAGCTATCCACTTTGAATACCTTAGGGGAACTATGATCTTGGCATCCAACAGCTTCTTGATTTCCTTTTCAATCAAAGGAAATAAGAGAGGGCTGATAGGTCTTAATTTCCGCTTAAAAGGGATGGTGTTCTTCTCCAATGGAATCTTATGTTGAATGATGTTGGTGTCATAGGTCCTAAGATCATTGTACTCCCAAGAAACAATATCAGCAAATTGTTTCATCAGGGTGCAATACTCGGAAATTTGGGCAGAAGACAAGTGAGTGGACAGATTTATGTACTTTGGATGGGTTGAACTCCCTACATTATGTCTATGAATTGCAGACTTGTTTTCTTTTTTAGTAGCCTTATAACGTACATCATTATGATCAAATAGCTTCTCTACGGGCACCAATCCTTTGGGTATATGGTTACTAGGCAGCTGAACAATGTTATCCTGACCAATCTCGTCCTTTAGCTTGGACTGGTTGCATTCTTCAATGGTTTCATTTTCTTAGTTAATGTGCATTTCAGAAAATTCATCAATGACTTGTAAAAAACTATTAATTTCATCATCATCTTCAAAAACTTTCCAATATTTGACATTGTTAGGCAGAGATGGTCTATATTTCACCTAAACTTCATAAGTCAATTTAGGAGGCAAAGGAGGAATAAACGTGCTAGCAGACACAACAAGGGAATCAGCAAGCTGGTTCTTCATTCTAGGGATGTAAGAAATGCTGAAACTATTAAAAGAACCCTTGAGCTTCCATACCTCATCTCTATATGCTTTCAGCCTTGGATGCTTTCCTTGGAAAGTTTTTTTGACCTGCTGAATGATAAGGTCTGCATCTCTAAACACCTTTAGACCTTTGATGCCCATTTCTTTAGTACCGTTTAAGGCCAATACCAAGGCTTTGTACTCTGCTATGTTATTTGTGACTTGAAAAGTTAACTTGAAAGATAAATGAATGCATTCTTGTGTGGGGGACACAAGGATTAAACCTGCCCCTGCAGCTTCCTTAGAGCAAGCTCCATCAAAGAACATGTCCCAAATTTGTGGGTCTTCTTCCTATGTGATCTAGCAAACCGGTTTCCTAAGCTACATGGAGGCCAACTGGGATTCTTCAATCTGAAGAATACAGGCTCCAAAATCAGTGTCGACAGCATAAATGGGATGATTAGTGGGATTCCTTTCATCACTGATGATATAAGCCAACTGAGCTTCTCTATATAATCTCCTACTCTCACCTCCAAAAACTAGGACAGTAGCATAGGACAGATCATTTTGCAATGTTCCACCTAATCTCTTGACCCAACCTCTAGAAAACAACATGTCAAACTTGGGGGGTACATCTACTACCACAATAACCATCATCATGCTCTTCATGGGCAGCTGCAACAAGATCTTTGATTAATCCCAAACATTTCACTTTTCTAGAGTCAAAATAAAACAGGTCATGATAAGACTTGGTAATGTCAAGACCCAACTCATCCATGACAGCCTTGGGCATTAGATTATGGCTCCCTCCTATGTCTAGAAGATAGTTGTGAAGGATTTTGTCATGAATAGTTAAAGAGACATAGAATGATGGGAAGTTGTCATCACAATTTTCAATCATTGGGCTGAGAACAACAACTAGTTTGTCATCTTACAGATTTACATAGTCAGTGGAGGCTTGGATGGCTTTAGGCTCAAGGGCCTCAAGGATAGATCTCTTGAAGGACTCATTCTTCATTAGTTCAATCAAAGGTATAGGTATACTTAGCTTCTGAATTTCTGATTCAAAGCTAAAAGGGGAAGGAGAGTTGTCAAGGCCTCTTACCTTGTGAGTTGGAGCTTTGAGGATGATGGGATCAACTACCGGTTGTTTCTACTTTTTAGCTTGCTATATTGTAAGGACAGCAGCTCTCTGAACAAGAGTTTCCTTGGCATTATTCATCTTCAACCTTAGATCATATCTGTTTTGATCATCAGTTTTTAGAACAGCTCCATCATCCCACTCTTGGCTGATCTGGTCATTGAATAATGACTTTTCATAGGAATAGAGGTCAAAAAGGAGGCACTACCATTGTCTTCCAGACAATGGATCTCATCATCTTCTTCAAACTGCTCTTCTTCCATGACTACATTCTGGAAAGGGGTCTTCACCCTTTGGTCTTCATTGGCATCTTTGCTTCTTTGCCAAATATGCAACTACTCATTAGCTCTTTTGTATGGATTTGGATTTCTAGGAGCAAAGGTATTAGGAACTCTTCCTTTCTCAGGGTGTTGCTTAACCTTTAATTTGGATATTTCAGAGGCTAATGTCATCTTGGTTATTTTATCTATCATGGGATCTGAAGATTATGAAGATTCACCCCTCTGTCTCCTTCTATCAACATTCCCCTTGAGCTTCTCTGCAGCCATGATGTTTGATTCTACTTCCAAGGCTACGTCTTGCATATCAGCCAAGGTAGCACATCGTCTCTCCCTCAACAGTAGACAGAAATCAGAATCAAAGCCACTAGCATAGGTGAGTTTAGCAGAGGTTGTGGTGGGTTTTACTTCAGCTGGTATCTTTTTGTACATGCAGTTAAACCTCTTATTAAAATCAGACAATAACTCACCATTTTCCCTCTTTAAGTTCCCAAACTCAATGTGGTAGTAGAGTAGATCCTTCTTACCCCCCAATGCTTGTGGAATGTATCATCTAAAGCCTCCATATCTGCTATAGACCTTGGGGTCAGTTCTCTGAACCATTTTCTAGCCTCTCCATCTAGACTTTGGACAAAGACTCTCATCCATACATCATCTTCACTAATGTCCAGGTTATCAGCATAGCTATAGAATGATTCAAGATGTTCCTCAACTGTAACACCTTCAGTCCCATTGAACTTAGGCATATACTTCTGATATTCTCTAGTAGGCATGGCATTCAAAGGAGTGGGTAATACTAAAGGTCCATACCTAGTAGCTATTTTTCTTTCCATTTTGGCAGGTGCTACCATAGCTGTAGTGGCTATAAGGGTATTGGAAGTTTGAATGATAGAGGGTTGAGGAGTGACTAATATGACTAAAGGAGTATGATGGATAGGAGGAGAGGCTTCCTTTGGGCTTACAATGAAAGAAGAACCTAAAGAATAAGGAGCTCTATGAATCTCAGAGATTTTTTCTTCACTGCTTGTATTAGATGCTATACTCTCAACATGTATTTTTTCTATTATAGGATTTTCTTGAATAGATATAGAATATTGTTTAGAGCTACCTGAACATGATGCTCCTTTTTGCAAGGTCTTTCTTTCTTTGATGATTTTTTCAAGGTCAGGTACTGGGTTAGCTCATGGCTTCTGAGGATTTCTCTGAGTATGCCTCACAAACTAAGCCAGAACTATGGAGTGGAGTCGCCAAGAGGTTCGTCCTCCAGTAGAGTCGCCAGATAGATGACTACAACCGTGTCTAGACTTTGTCTATCATCAAAGTTGAATTTGTGTCGTCCCCCAAGGAAGCTAAGCTTCAGTCTCCTCCCCCCAACAGCAACACCAATTATGTTAGCACTCTAGGAAACTCTCCTAGGTTGTAGCTCGAAGATGCCTGACAACATATGAATCTTCAATATCATTCTCTGAACTATTGGAATGGATTAGGGTTTGGATCAATTCAGATGACTGTTCAACTCTATTTTCACTCAAGACATGCATGAACACCCTCACCTTGATAGGGTTTTCGACCACTAATGCTCAATAGTTTATAGATTCAATGAATAGATAGAGAATCCTGACTGTACCAGCAGATACATACATAAACACATATGACTGGCTAGCTACAGAAAGTAAATGAAGCTTGCAAATCTAATTTATGAACGCAAAGTTAAGATGACAATTATCTGGCATCAGATACAAAAGAAAACATGAATAACATATTCAATTGCAAGCTTAGAACATAGGAGAAGATGGGAATTGAACATGTAACAGCAAAAGAAGCTTGTATTACTGGAATGAAGATGAGACGCTGGAAGGAACAGAGCATCCACAGTATCCAAAAGTTGAACACTTATTCCTTGGAACTTTCAACCATTTATAGACTTTTTACAATACTCTTGAACTCTCTGAGGCTTGAGATGTCTTAATATGTCCCCTCTGTCTACTAACTACTTGATGCCATAACTAGACAAACATGAGCTCAGAGAGCTCTATTTCTAACAAACATGGTAATCAAATTCTGGTAATTTCTCTGCGCTATCAGGTGGTTCACTCATGCCAGCACGTTCCATGATCATTTTTGTTGGTTCGACTACATTGTGCTGTTGTTTTTCCCCTTTTCGGCCATGCATTATGTTATTTCAGTTCATTGTCCGAATGTAAAAAAAACACTGACAAAACCAACAAATTTCCTCCCCAGGTGACTGGTGGGAAGTGGGGTACGAGGGTCATTGGATGGTGTGGATCGACGGTCAGGATGTTGGTCAGGCGGCGGAGGATGAACTATGGTGATTGTGAACAAGGGTCGTTGGATCAGGAGGAATGGACAGAGGAGATCAATTGCCGGAGGCTTGAAGTTGTGGCAGGAATGGAATAAGTCTGAGCTATCAAATCTTAGATGGGTAGATCGAACAACTATCAGGCAAAGGAGGTGCTCAAAGGATAACGCCCAGGAGCGGTTTTTACTCAAACGGAAATGGTTTATATTGGGCGGTAAGTAGTAAAGGTCGAAGCCCGCCCAATTCCATTCCTCGAGCACCATATAGCAGCAGAGGAGAGAGAGGAAACCACTTTATTGGGCGGGTATCCCTCTCTCTTGTTACCCAAGCAATATACGCGATAGTCGTTAGATCTAGTGGAAATGATATAACGGTGATGATTGGTCAGAGCGGATGATTGTAAATCGTTAGTCGGATGAAGTGTGGATAATCAGATCAGTCGAAAGATCAACGGCTAGGATCAGAGAATGGAGAGCACAGTGGAAAGGAGATGAACCGAAAGCGGATCCACCGGTATTTATGAGTGCGGGTGTATAATGTTTGAAGTCCGGCTTATGGCTAAAGCGGAGAAAGAGGAGACGTGGACCATCAGAGCTAAAACAGAGGACATTTCCATTAAAATAGCAGCGGTGCACCTCAGGGCTAACAAGTCCGATAGACCAATTTGGTCTCAGTGGACGTAAACCACCACATCATCATCATCATCATCATCATGAATTATTTTATTCCTATTATCACCATGAATTATCATCATGAATTTATTCCTGTTACTATTGATTTATTTATTTATTTATTATTATTTTTTAAGTTTAAAGCCTAAAAAAAAATTACACTTGGCTTAGTTTCTATTCTTATTTTATAAACAAATATTTTTTAACTAATTCATTGATTAAGTGATAAACATTTAGTTTTAATCCTCTATTATACAATGATGCCTATAGTTAATGAAAATAAATAAATCTAATAATCTAAATAGCTACTTAATTATAAACAAATTTATATGTTATAAAAAATAAAATTAACATGTTATAACTTAATAAATTGACTAGTTAAAGAATTAACAAACTAATTATTTATTCTTTCCTATTATAATACAGGTCTTTATAAAGTTTATGTACTTTTAAAATAATAAAGAGGATGATCAATTATTTAAGATTCTAATCTTAGTTTAAGTTCATATAAATTAGTTAAAAATAAGATTGTAGGTTTTAACCCCATACAGAAATTACCTACATACGAATTCTAAAGCACAAAAAATAAATAATGTGAGAGCACAACACATAAAACACATATACATAGAGATTTTCCCTTGGATCCCAAAACCGGGACTACTAGCTTGATTTTTCATTATATTCCTTTCAATGTTATAATACATATTTATACATGTCGAAGCATCCAATACCGTGGAACGAAAACCATCGTGTCCAATACCATAGACCGAAAACCATCGCGTCCAAAAAACATGTGCGAAAATCATGCACAAAACTATAGGTGGGTCTGCCCAACCTAACATAGGGTCCAAAACCAAAATTTTCCGGGGCGCTACCCCAGACCCCATAAAGTGGGGTTACACGTACACCTCAAACCCCCTGTGACCCCTCCCCCCCGCTACACAATTGGCCCAACGAATGGGGATTCCGCCCCACCTCAACCCCCGCCCCCCCACCCCCGTTAATTACGTGTGTTAGTGTTGGCCGGATAAATCGTTCTTGCGGACAAGACCAATATCCCTAGTATCAACAGGTATCTAGCAACAAGCAGGAAAAACAAATCTACCTTTCTCTAAACATATTGCGATTCATTAATAAAAACTAAAGAGGTGTTTTAGACCCTACCTTAAGTCCGACGCTAGTTTGTGGCAACCATGCTCCAACAACTTCAAAAGATTTTCATTTTAATAACCTGCAATCACAAACAAGCACACATCAAATAACACCTGCATAGCTAATATAATAAATCATGTTCATCATGGTGATCAAGGAATCCATGAAATAAACCATAAAACATAGCTTATTGAGAAAAATAAACTTGATTGTATTAACTTTGAAATAGAAGAACTTTACAACCTTTGGTGCCTTGATGTTGTACAAGCTCTTCCCAGGGTCCAAAACAGGAATCTTCTCTACTTTAACAAGCCTCTCTCTCTTCCAAATGAGATCAAAAGGTATGTAATCTCTCCTCTCAAAATCTCAATTAGGAGACTAAGTTCCAAGCAGCATTTACCCTAAAAAAAATTTCAGCTTTCAACCTCCCAAGTAACCAACCCAATGCTTCATTTTATAGTGCAAAGGAAGGAGGTTACAGGTCCACCATTGAAGGGATAGAGTCCTCCTTCAAAGGGATAAGCTCCCCACATCAAGGGGCTAGCTCCTTAAGGTATGGGATGCATGAACCCTCAAGGAGCGAACTTGCCAACTCAAGATTCCCTCTAGAAGCTTCCAGAAATGACTCAAAGTGAGTTTTTAAGAATGTACTTGCGCCTTTTCAACTTTTATAGGGGTTCGCACCCATAACACAGATACAGAGCAATCAGGTGCGCAGGGGACATGACCAATAGGTGCAGTACCTCAGGTAATGCTAAGAGAAAGTGCGAAACCTGAGTTTTAGATATTTTTAAGGTCTTTCTCTTATTTTTAAGGCTTGATATGAAGAACTGAGGTTTAAGACTTGCAAAGGAGGTAAGTATGAGTGGTGATAGACTCATATTGATTGCAGAAAGTCATGGTGACAATTTTTGTGCAACAGATTTCCCCCTAAAGTGCAAAGTCTGTAATAGATGAGGATGGTTTTGTCATCTAAGAAGAGTGAAGTACTTTATCATTTCAAGGATCTTCCTGTGGATACCCCGGTCGGAACCTGTAAAAACATTCAATGAAAAAAA
>APFE031500736.1:0-11127 GCA_000404065.3 Pinus taeda
CAAAATGAAAAATCAATTCAACAAAATGATAAAGCAAATAAAAACAAAGGGAAGAAGATTGATAGACATTGCAACTTTTGTAATTGAGGTGGCCACTTAGAATCCAAATGCTTTAAGAAGATGGAAGCCTTGGAAGTGGCCACGAAGAAGCATAACATCCATTTGGAGCACTCTTCAACTTCAACTTCAACTTCATTTTCAGGAATAACACTTTCTGTATGTGGTTGTCAAGCATCTCAGTTTGGTTATGCACTAAATGTATCTTCTTCTTCTCATTCTCATGAGTGGCTCATTGATTATGGAGTTTCTTATCACATGGCCAAAAACAAAGCCATGTTTTCGTCTTTAAATGATTGTAACACCAAAAATATTTATGTTGGTGATGATAAATCTCTTAGTGTTGTAGGGACAGGAACTATTCATCTAGACAATGGTCAATTTAATGATGTATTATGTGTTCTTACCTTATCCCGCAACCTTTTATCTGTATATCAGATAACTCATTCAGGTGAAGGTAAAACTGTTGACTTTTCACCTCATGATGTTGTAATTAAGTGCCTAAGAGTTCCTAAACAGATTTTAGCTATTGGCATTGCTGATGATTCTACAAGGTTGTATAAGTTTAACAAGTTTGGGTCATCAACTCTTCCCTTGGTATTTGTTGCTTATAATGATGAAGTGAGCAACCTTCGACATGAGCGATTTGGTCACTTAAACTATCACTCCCTTCAAAATCTATGTAAAGAAAATATGGTGACAGGTCTTCCTATGGTATCTTGCAGAGATGGCATTTGTTTCGGATGTGTACTCAAAAACATCATCGAAATATTTTTGAAAAACGTGCCTCTTGGCATGCCTCAGCCCCTTTACAACTTGTGCATAGTGATTTATGTGGTCCACTTCCAGTTGTTTCATTCTCTGGCTACAAGTATTGTTGGAATTTCTAAGTCTAACTATTAGAAATCCTTCTTGTACTTTCTGATTTATTTCTTCCTACTTGTTTTGTTAATTAACAAGTTTTTTACCATGTAACTACTGAAAATAAATACAAGTACAGTCTTGACACATATAGATCATCAATTGAAGGAAAAACAAGCACACAAGTGACACCGTTATTTTTGGACTAATGCCCCCAGAAAACCCCAATGTGGGAAAACCGGTGCAGCTATCTAAGGGTTTTATTATTAAGTAATTCAAAATGCAATTTGGGTGCCAGAAATGGCTCACCCAATAGAAAATGCTCTCGGCAATAGTACTTCTTATATTCCAACTAAAGACCCCGGATGTACAAACCATAGCTCTCAGCTCCAATCTGCCCCATGAAATCTCCCAGCGTCAGCCTCTTTGGCCCAACATTATTCGAGCGTCACCCGAACTAGCCCTACGTCAGCCTCTGGAGCCTTTGCGTCACCCATGCTGGCTCTCTATGGCACTACACAGCTCCTGGTTGCCTCTGCGTGGCCTTTGGTTGCTTTTGCGTGGCCTCTAGCTGGCTCTGCGTCAACCCTCTCCCGGCTTCTGCGCTGATGCTGCCAGTACCCTCTCTGCCTCTCTGCTTCTGTATTCACTGCCCCTCAGCTGCAACTTTGATCACTCCTTCGATTTCCTCAGCAAGCACTGCCCCAGAAAATCGAATTCTTGATCAACTCAGTGTGTTTTCCAAGTGACCCTCAAGCCTCCTCTTATACTTTTCTTGTTGACAATTCAATGACCGAGATTAAGTCCCTAATCAACGACTAAGATTAGATCTAGCTTGATCCATGACTTTTGGACTATTCTAACTCAGTTTCATATTAATTCACATTAATATTTTATTTTCCCTAAGTTTAAACTTAGGGACTCCATTAAAAATATTAATTATTTTAATATCTCCCAAACTGGTTAGATTCTGCCCAAACAATTTCTGGGTATTGGAGACCTCATGTGCTTTAGCCTCTCCACCATTTTTCGTGGCTAGAGCACATCCGATGCTACCCCAAATCAACACTCCCTCTTAGCGAGGACTGTGCTCTAGTGATACTCCTCACTGAGCATCACCCTGATCATCCGACATCGGTCCTTGTGCTGATGCTAGGCCTGCTGCCCAACATCCTCTACACTGCTGCATCATGTATTGCCACCCATGGCCTTGCAACTGCCATTGCTGCATCTGTACAACAACTCCCTCTGCATCCGTGCTTACTGCCCATGGCCTTGTCACTGCCACTGACATTGCTGCATCTGCACTATAATCCCTCTCATCATGTTGCATCATGCCGCCCATAGCACTGCCACTGCTAACTACTGCACTGCAACTCAGTTACTGAGAAGTAAGTAACTGATCTCCCAACTCTGACATCTCCATCAGTTCTGCTACTCCTCTTCGGGGCTCCCGTGGCAAGGTATAATCCAAGAGGTTGGGTACCTCGAGGATCCTGCCCCTCATCGCTTGTAGTCCGTCTGATTATGCTCGATGTCTCCCCACTTTCTCTCACGAGGTGCATGAGCACTCATGGCATAGTCATCATCTGTCTCCACCCTCGCTGGCGCAACCTTGGTCTCAGAAGCCTTTCCCTTGCTCTTCTTCCCCGGACACTAGCTTGCATAATGAACCAATTCCCCACAGTGGAAGCATTTGACCTTGGAGAGGTCCTTCTTCTTTCGTTTCTCCTGCTTTCCCTCAGATGCTACGACAACATCCTACTCTTCCTCCTTGATTTTGACCCCCTTGTTGCTGCTTCCTGCGTTGGTTAGCCTTCTGATCTCTTCCTGAAGAAGAGCTGCTCACATATCCTCCCAATTTGGAAGGGTCGATCTGCCTAGTATGCTCTTGACAAATACATCCCAGTCCTCTGAGATTGTGTTCAATGCGGTCCTCGCCATTAATTCCTGATCTGACATGGCCCCTATGGAAGTCAGCTTATCCCAAATCTCCTTCAATCGACCAAGGAAGATGTCGATCTATTCTCCTTTCTGTAGCTGATATGACCGCAACTGATTTTCTAGTAGCATCTTCCTTTGCACGGAAGTATGCTGATACAATTTCATCAGGGCCTCCCAGATCGCATTTGTCGTGCCCCTTTCGGCAATATGTGCTACTACATGGTCCTTGACCCTATCAAGGATGATGCTCTTGGTCCTCGCCATTGCCTCCTCGTACTTATCGCTCTCAGCTGGGTCAATTGGGATCGCTATCGTTTTCAAGGTGAAGTCCTTGAGACGATTCCTGTCTAGAACGGACAAGATCCTGGCCTTCCAGACTACAAAGTTTGAGGCTCCATCTAGTCTTTCTTGATCTCTTACCCCGTTCACTACCATCTCGCTGCTCCTCTTTCGACTCTTTTGAGTCTCTCTACTTCCCTCTTGGAAGTTCTCGGTGTGACTCCCTTTGAGCCTTGATTTCAAGGACTTCTTCTGCAGCTTCACTCCGCAACTTCTCTACAGCCTTCTATGCCCCAACAAACTGAAGGTTAGAGCCTCTAGACTCTGCACAATCCCGACACCAGCAAAATCCGTACCTCCTGGCCACAGGCCTCAATCCTTCCTGATTGAGAAAGATGAGCGAGCACTGCGTAGGTTAGGTCTGCTCCTTTTTGCCACTGTGTTGATCCTTCTCACTTCTCAAACTTGATGACGCAGGCATTGCGTCACCCCTTCCTTGCTGCTTTTCTGCTAGGAACAACTTTTGTCACTTAGGGCAACTGTTTTTGTTGTTGTTGCTCTGTTCAGCTGATGCCCTCAGTTCTCCTGTGATCTGCAACCACGCTCTAATACCATGTTGGAATTTCTAAGTCTATCTGTTAGAAATCCTTCCTGTAGTTTTCAATTTATTTCTTCCTACTTGTTCTGTTAATTAACAAGTTATCTACCATGTAAATATTGAAAATAAACACAAGTATATTCTCAACACATACAGATCATCAACTGAAAGAAAAACAAGCACACAAGTGACAGTTATTTTTGGACTAATGTCCCCGGAAAAACCCAATGCGGGAAAATCAGTGCAGCTATCTGAGGGTTTTATTATTAAGCAGTTTCAGAATACAATTTAGGTGCCTAAAATGGCTCACCCAACAGAAAATGCTCTCGACAGTAGTACTTCTTAGTCGGAGACAGATATTCTGGCTAAAAATCCCGGATGTACAATCTCACAACTGTCAGCTCGAATCTGCCCCACGAAATCTCCCAGCGTCAGCTTCTAGGGTCTGCCTCAGCCTCTCTGGCCCAACGTCACCCCAACTAGCCTTATTTTAGCCTCTGGAGGCTCTACGTCACCCACGCTAGCTCTCTCTGGCACTGCGCAACTCCTGGTTGCCTTTGCGTGGCCTCTGGTTGCTTCTGTGTGGCCTCTAGCTAGCTTTGTGTGAACCCTCTCCTGGCTTCTGCGCTGATGCTCTCGGTACCCTCTTTGCCTCTTTGCTTCTGTATTCACTGCCCCTCAACTGCGACTCTAATCACTCCTTCGATTTTCTCAGCAAGCCCTGCCATAGAAAATCGAATTCTTGATCAACTCAGTGTGTTCTCCAAGTGACCCTCAAGCATCCTCTTATACTTTTCTCGTTGACAATTCACCGACTGAGATTAAGTCCCTAATCAACGACTAAGATTAGATCTGGGTTGATCCATGACTTTTGGACCATTCTAACTCAGTTTTATGTTAATTCACATTAATATTTTATTTTCCCTAAGTTTAGACTTAGGGACTCCATTAAAAATATTAATTATTTTAATATCTCCCAAATTGGTTAGATTCCGCCCAAACAATTTCTGGGTATTGGGGATCTCATGTGCTTTAGCCTCTCCACCAATTTTCGTGGCTAGAGCACATCCGATGCTACCCCAAATAAACAAGTATTTCTTTAACTTTCATTGATGGTTTCTCCAGACGCACTTGGGTATGATTCTTAAAACTCAAAAGTGAAGTCTTTAACATGTTCTTGGCCTTTAAGGCTTTTGTTGAGAAACAATTTGGACATCAAATTCTTAAGCTGAGATCTGATAATGTGTTACAAATAAATATTTCTAATTTGCTACTTAACTGTAAAATACACAAGATGAATTTTGAATGTAATATATATATTAATTGATAAAATTTGAATGATGATTACAAGTCTGAGGTGGTGCTCCTTAAATAGGAGTTGACTGGCCATGCCTAATCAGAGAGACATGTCCCTCGGGGACTAATGTCTCTTCATTTATCTAATTATTTGGCAATTAATTGAATATAATTAATAATTTATTTATTTGAGTAATATTTTAATATTTTAATTAATTGTTATGAATTTAAGTTCATAACATTGCCTTCCCTTTAAGATGCTTTGTCCTCAAAGCATAGGTAGGCCTGGGTGTTGATGCAAGATATGTTCTGATTCCCAAGACAAATCTTCCTCTGGTAACCTCTTCCATTTGATGAGGTATTCCTTTATTGTCTTGGATCGTAAAACCTTTTCTTGGGTAGCGAGTATACCTTCAGGTTCAAGGACTATTCTTCCTTCTTCATCGGTCTCTGGTATTTCTGTTTGTGCTATTTGGTTTTGCCCTAATAGTCTTTTGAGACTTGATACGTGAAAGGTATTATGGATTCGCCAGTTGTCCGGTAACTTTAACCCATAAGCTACACTACTTATCTTTTTGATTATCTGATACGGTCCATAACATTTAGGTGACAATTTATTCTGCCCTCGCTGTTTTAGTGATAGTTGCTTACAAGGTTGGAGTCTAACAAAGGTCCAATCTCCCTCCTCGAACTCGCTTTCGGAACAGTGTTGGTCGGCTTGTTGTTTCATTCTATTACGAGCCATGGTTAGATTTCTTTTTAGTAAGTTGATGATCCTTTGATTTTCCCCTAGGTGGTCTTTAACTGCTGGTGCCCTAGAATCAAGTAGTGCAAAGTCCTTCCACCTGGGTGGCTCGTAACCATATAAGGCTTGGAAAGGTGTCATCTTAGCTGACGTGTGGTACATGGTATTATACCACCATTCTGCCAGGTGTAGCAACTGTGTCCATCTGTTTTGTTTATTTGTAACGAAACAACGAAGATATGTTTCCAAGCATTTATTAACGATTTCGGTTTTCCCATCTGTTTGGGGGTGATAGGCAGAACTCATGTTGAGGGATATTCCTGCTTGATGGCAAAATTCCTTCCAAAATTTTCCTTTAAACCCTACATCTCTATCGCTGACAATGACCTTAGGAAACCCGTGTAGTTTGTAAATATTTTTACAAAACACATCAGTGATTTGTTTAGTTGTGTCAGTCATTTTAATAGCCATAAAGTGGGCATATTTACTGAGCATGTCGACTACAAATATTTTATCCTTACTGTCAAATGTAGGTAGTTCTTCAATAAAATCCATCGAAATCTCCTCCCACTTCTGATTTGGAATGTGTAGTGGATGTGGCAATCCCGGAGTTGGAACATTTTCGCTCTTGTTTCTTTGACAAATATCACATTCTGCAACATATCTCTAAATTTCCTTGCTCATACCTTTCCAATAGAATGACTGTCGGATGTTGTAGTAAGTCTTGTAGAATCCGACATGTCCAGTTGCTGGCGAATTGTGAGACTCTTTTAGTATTTTCACCTTAAATTTGGATGCGGGTGTTAGGTAAATTCTACCCTTGTACCATAAGATGTCATTTTTTCCACTCGAAGTTGGTATACTGGCTGATATTGTTAATCATGGAGTCACAATCCTTACCCTTGGCATATTTGGCTCGTATTTCGTCCAACCATTCCAGAATAACTATCATGGCGGCACACGTTGTGTGGTCATCATCCTTACGTGAGAGTGCATCAGCTACGACATTCTCCTTTCCCTTCTTGTGTAATATTTCTAAGTCAAAGGCTGTGTCAATTTTTCCATCCACTTCTGTTGTTCTATTGATAATGTCTTTTGCTGAAGTAAGAACTGAAGACTATTGTGGTCGGTTCAGATTGAAAATTTACTTCTAAGCAAATATTGGCGCCACCTCGTCAAGGCGTGTATGATGGCGATCATCTCCTTTTCGTATGTTGATTTTAAGCCTTCTCGTTTATTAAGTTTCCTGCTCTCAAATGCTATAGGGTGGCTGTCTTGCATTAATACAACTCTGATTCCAAACCCATAAGCATCACATTCGACTACGAACAATTTGGAGAAGTCAGGAGTTGCTAGTACTGGTGTGGTAGACATCACTTACTTTAATTTCTCAAAACACTTGTCTGCTTGGCCATTCCACTAAAAAGCATTCTTCTTTAACAAATTGGTCAGGGGTGCTGTCAGATGTGCATAATTTTTTATAAATCTTCTGTAATACCCTGTTAAACCAAAAAATCCCCTCAACTTGGATACATTCTTGGGTTTGGGCCATTCTTTGATTGCCTTGATTTTGTTGGGATCCACTTGGACTCCTTCTCTTGATATAATATGTCCTAGGTATTCAACTTCCTTATGCCCAAAACGTACATTTTGATAGCTTGGCGTAAAACTGGTTCCTTTCCAAAACAGACAATACTTCTTCCAGATGTTTGAGATGTTCTTTCCACGTCTCACTGTAGACTAGAATATCATCGAAGAAAACTAATACAAACTTCCGTAGATAAAGGGTGAAAGAGTTCATTCATGGTTGCTTGGAAGGTGGCTGCCGCATTTGTTAATCCAAATGGCATGACCTTGAATTCATAATGCCCTTCATGAGTTCTAAATGCTGTCTTTTCGACATCTTCTAACCTTACTCGTATTTGGTAGTAGCCTGATCTTAGATCTAACTGGGAAAAATATTCTGCACCGTGTAGTTCATCTAGCATTTCATCAATGAACAGAATCAGAAACTTATGTTTAATAGTTTTTTTGTTTAAACCTCTTTAATCTATACATAATCGGAAGGATCCATCCTTCTTCTTGATCAATACTACGGGTGCAACGTATGGACTTCTACTCTTCGTAATGATTCCATGCTTCAGCAGGTCTTGTATTAAGCGTTCTATTTTTATCATGTGGTGATGGGGATAACGATATGGATTAACATTTACTAGTGTTGAGTCTGGTTTGAGTTCGATAATGTGTTCAATCTACTTCTCGGGGGGTAACTTCATTGGTAGATCTTGGAAAACCTTCTCGTATTTCTGAATGAAGGATGAAATTTCTTATGGTTGATGAGTCCCTTCTGTCGATAATAACTCCAACTGCTGACATTGTGCGACAAACACTGGTGCCCCCTTGCGAATAAGTTTCTTCATCTATTGAGCGGAGATGACTTGTGTTGGTGGTGCCCAAAACCCGAACAACTTATATTTCCTTCCATCCCATTTGAATTTAATGAACTGCTTTATGTGATTTGCTGAATATGTGCCTAGTGTTCTTAACTGTTGTACACCTAAAATGACATCTACTCCTCCTAGGGGAATCGTATAAAAACTAGACCGCATTGCATAGTTGCTTAATTGCAACTTAACCTTATGGCACTTGCCTACTCCATCTATACGTTTTCCATTTGCTACCATAACTTTTAAATCTGTTACCGGGTAAGCAAAGATCTTCAGTCCTTTTGCAACATTGACATCTACGAAGTTGTGCGTACTTCCTGAGTCTACTAGAACGATAACGCTTTGCTTCTTGATGTGACCTTTAAGCTTCAGAGTCTATGGTTGAGCTATCCCTGTGATGGCTGCTAAGGAAATTCGTGGCATTTCTTCTTCTGATTCTGGACTAGGATTTGTATTCTCTTCATTGTCCTCTTCGTCAGATCTGTCTTCTGAAGATTCCTCTTCTTGTTCGGCTTCACAGTTGTACAATTTTTGTGTTGCACACTTGTGTCCTACGTAATACTTGTTTCCGCACTTCTAGCATTTGCCATCCTTTTTCCTTTCGACACTAGATTGTTGTTTTCCTTCATTTCACGATGGTGGTGGAATGTACTCGTTAGTATTCTCTGACGAGGGTTTTCCTGCCTTCCCCTTGGAATAGTTGTTAGTTCTATCGTTACTGGCATATGGTGCTTTGTGAAGTTTATATTTCCACTTGATAATTATGGCTGCATGTCTGGCCTCCTCAATGGTTTTGGGTTTATGCAATTTTAATTCTTCACGAATGTAATCTTTAAGGCCACAACGATACATTTTTAACAGCTCCTCGTCTAAGAACCCTCTTTGCCTTACTGCTAATACTTCCCATTCGTGAGTGTATTCACTCACTGATCCTTTTTGCTTCAGGTGAACGAATTTCTCGTGGACATCATCCTCCTCCTCATCATGAAACCCTTTTTAGTAGGTCGTTTTTAAAGTTTTTCCAATTGAATGAGCAACTCGTACATTTAGATGACCACCAAAAAAACCAATCATACGCTTCTGCTTCTAAGTAGTTGGATGCAATCATGACTCTTTCTTGCTCGCCGAGTGGAGGGTTTGTTAAAAAAATCACGTCCATCTTATTTACCCATACGATGACGCCCTTAAAGTTCTTACCATCATACTTAGGTAATTCATTTTTGATTTTAAGATGGTTCCTTTCAGAAGATTTAGTATAATATTGGCTTCCTTCGAAGTGAATTTGTGGTATTTGTTCCTTCTCATGTCTCAGGAACTCATGCTCTAGAGAAGTCTCACCTTATGGAGTCTTGGGACTCTGTGTAGTTGAAGGTGGATCAGTGTCTCCAAAACGCCGACTCATCAAGTTTTTTAAGTAAGAGATCGTTGGCCATCTGGTCCTACTTACTAATTGACTTCTCGATGTTATCTAAGCGTTTATTTAACTTGCTGATGTCCTCTTGAATTTTTTTCATATTGTCATTGTTGTTGCTTACCATCTTGTTTTGGTTTTTTCTTGAAGACCCATTTTTTTTAATAAAAAATTATATGATTATTATTATTTTTTAAATAAAATATATAATAAATATATATATATATATAATATATATCTTTTAAATATGATAGTTTTTTTTTAAAAAAAAACTATATATATTATATATAAAGTTATAATTTAATTATAAATATGGAATATAATATAAATGATTTTATAACCCACCGTACTCATCGAATCGACGCCTTTCAATAGTTACGCTGCCTTGTTGATAATTTGACGGATTTGTGACAGGTCCCCTGGATCAGTCGACGAGACGACAGTCAACTAGAGTTGTTTGCCACGGAGCCTGGAGATGCGGCTTAGCCAACCATAACTTCACGCCGCCGACTATAAGTTCACACCGCCGAGCTAGGGAATGCTGCAGAACACAGTGGACCCACACTGACGTAATTCCAAACCTCAGACGCCTTACGCGTTTATTCCTCCACGTTGCTGAGCACAGGGAACCCCGATTGTTCCGACAATGCCTTGTAGCAGCAAAACGGCAGAGCAAGCTGAGGATGGGAGGCTCGTAGGGCTTGACGGCTAGCAGGACGTCGTGGGTATCACTAGTTGTTGCTTTGGTTGTGATACCACTATTAGAAATAAATATTTCTAATTTGCTAGTTAACTGTAAGATACACCGGATGAGTTTTGAATGTAATATATTATTAATTGATAAAATTTGGAATGTTGAATTTTATCTTTTTTTTTTTTTTAGATCGACCGGAGGCAGCTGAGGCGGTGGTCCTTAAATAGGATTTGACTGGCCATGCCTAATTAGAGAGACATGTCCCTTGGGGACTAATGTCTCTTCATTTAGCTAATTATTTGTTAATTAATTGATTATAATTAATAATTTATTTATTTAAATAATATTTTAATATTTTAATTAATTGTTATGAATTTAAGTTCATGACATAATGGCGGAGAATATGTTAACAACAAATTCATCAAATTTTGCATTGAGCATGGAATTCAATTGCAATATACTGTTCCATATACTCCACAACAAAATGGTGTAGCTGAAAGGAAGAATCAGATCTTAAAGGAAATGGCTAATTGTATGCTTCAATCTAAAGGACTTAGTCTTAATTTTGGGGCAGAAGCAATTAACTGTGCAAATTACATAGTAAATCACACTCTTACTAAGGTTTTAAAGAATATCACTCCAGAAGATGCATGGAGCTCAATTAAAACAAATATAAGTCACTTTCGTGTTTTTGGAAGTGAAGCGTGAGCCCATATTCCAGATGATAAACATAGAGCCTTAGAACCTAAGAGTGAAAAATGTATTTCTTTTGGATATTTTGAAGATGTTAAAGGA
>APFE031500739.1:0-14109 GCA_000404065.3 Pinus taeda
GATCCTGGGTATTGCAGGCCTTGCCTACATCAAAATGTCATAATATCAATCTAACCATGGGTAAATATGTATTGAATAATCAAATATTCGCCATTTAAATGCATGGTGTTGATGTTGTATTAGGAGTCCAATGGTTTCAATCCTAATGGTTACAATTTTTGGGGATGATAGCTTTTAATTTTCAAGAACATTTCTTGAAATAGAAGGAAAGGAAATTGAATTAAGAGGTACTTCAGGGAAGTATGAATATAATTAGTTGTATTGGCATGACAAAGATTTTGAAGAAGGAACAATGAGGGGTAATTAAAAAATTATGCTCATCAAATGTTCAAAGATTTATGTCATCCATTTCTCTGGATATCCAAAGTGTCCTTAACAATCATTCTAAGGTATCTAAGACTATTAAAGGCCTCCCACCTAATAGTAATCATGATCACTTGATTCCACAAAGTGATCCTCCAAACATCAAACCCTACAAATATCCCTATGCCTAAAATAGTGAAATTGAACATATGGTGGCAGAAATGCTAGAGTTAGGTATAATTCAACCTAACCAAAGTTATTTCTCTTATTTGGTAGTATTTGTGCACAAGAAGGATGGATCATGGCTTATGTGTCTAGATTATAGAGAGTTCAACAAGCTCACTATTAAAGATAAATTTTCCTTTCCTTTCATTTATGAATTGTTGGATAAGCTACATGGACCAATTATTTTCACCACGTTAGATATTTGTTCAGTATATCATCAAATTAGAATGAAGAAAGAAGACATTCTAAAAACAACATTTAGAAATTATGAAGGTCGTTATGAATTTTTGGCCATGCCTTTTGGCTTTACTAATGCACCTTCCACATTTGAAGGTTTGATGCATTCCACTTTCAAACCATTCCTTAGACATTTTTTGTTATTAATTTTTTATGATATACTAATTTATAACAAATATTTGAAATATCATGTCCAACATGTTGATAGGGTGCTCAAACTATTGGAGGGGAAACAATTGTATGCAAAACACTCCAAATATTTCTTTTGGGTGTATGAGGTGGAATATTTTGGTCATCTTTTATCTCACGAGGGTGTTAAGGTAGAACCTAACAAAATTAAAGCCATTAAGGAATGGAAAATCCCCACAACATTAAGCCATCTTCGAGGATTTCTCGAATTGACTGGGCATTATCACAAGTTTGTCAAGAATTATGGGAAAATAGCAGCACCTATAAGACCATTATTGAAGAAAGATGCATTTTTTTGGACTCCAAAAGGAACTAAGGCCTTTAAACAACTTAAAGAGGAAATGCACTGAGATTTGGTCTTAGCTACACTGGACTTCACAAAAACATTTATTTTGGAATGTCATGCCTGAAAAATTGTGTTGGTGTTGTTTTAATAAAAAATGGAAGTCCGATTGCTTTTAAAAGTCATCCAATCAAGGGAAATAAATTACATAACCTATTTATGAGAATCAAATGTTGACAATACTACATGCCTTGAAGCAATGTCACCCTTACCTAATGGGAAGAGACTTCAAGGTAAAAACAGATAGTGATAGTACTAAATACTTCTTGGAAAAGAAAAAAATTATCTTTAGAAGAACAACAAAAATGGGTCATAAAGATGTCGGTTTATGACTTTGAAATCATATACAAAACATGAAAGACAAATGTTGTTGCAAATGCACTCTCAAGAAGGGATGAGGATGTGAAGGCATTACTCTATGCCCTTTTTGTTATCCAACCTAATTGGATCACTGAAACAAGGGATGAAAGAAAGAATGATGAAGAGTGTAGACACTCATTCAAAAGTTGCAACAAGATCCAAGTGTACCTAATACATAAATCTTGAGAAATGATTCATTGTGGTACAAGGATCACTTATATATTTGTTACTTTCTATCTGATAAACAAACATAATGGACTTAATGGTTACCTCTAGTAGAATGGTGCTATAACACTTCCTTCCATACCACAGTATAAATGAACCCATTTATTGTGCTTTATAGATATCATCCATTGTCCATTACATCTCCTTTTAGAGACAATTCTAAGGTTCAAACAATATAAGGTCACATCAATAATCAACAACAAGTTGTCTAGATTTTAAAGAATAACTTAACTCTAGTGCAAAATCGAATGAAACAACAAGTAGATCAACATTGTAGTGCAAAAATTTTTGATGTTGGTGATTGGGTATTTTTATGACTACAACCATACAAACAATTTTCCCTCAAGTAAGCTAAAAAGGATAATAAATTATCACCCAAGTATTATGCCCCTTATAAATTGTTGCAAAAGATTGGTACTATGGAATATATGTTGAAGTTGCATGCATCTTCACGAATACACCCAGTTTTCCATGTTTCATGCTTAAAGAAGGTTATAGGTGACAAGATCTCAGTTCAAACTATATTGGCAGAACTTGAGAAGGAAGTAAAAATCATATTGGAGCTTGAAGCAATCATGGAAACAAGAATCCAACAACTATGGAATCGATTAATTTTAGAGTATCTCATTAAGTGGAAGAACTTACCTGTTAAAGATTCTTGTCTACTCCAATTCCTTCAGAACTGGATGACATTAGTTGAGAAGAAGCCCATAGGTGGGTTCTATTTCACACAAACGAAGTTGATACATGAATAGAGTAAATAACATATTTTGCCTATAATTTTTTGTTTGTTTATTTATTTTTTAACAAAACATAGATCCATGGATAGATTAACATATTTAACCTTTAAAAATATTTTATTCATATTTTATCAAAACACATTAACCACCATATCTATTATCCATAATTGTTGAATTAGGATGCACAAAATGGAGATTTCTAACTCAATCACTCAAATGAAAAAAGATGAAGCTTTATTGTAGAAACTCCACACCATAATTTTACTAGTTGGTTAAAACAATAGGTAACGATATTATTTATATTATAAGTGTACTTAAAAATTGGTATATGGGAATATTGTCATGTAGGAAATTAAATATTTTTTTCAGAGGTTGAATGTATGAATTCTAACTACATTCAAAAATATAAAACTATACAGGTGGAAGGAGATGGAAAGGTGTCTGATACACTTAAATGGCTAGCACATGGCCCCAGAAAATTCATGAATAAGTACAAGGGATTCATAATTACATGGCATACAGGATAACTCCTTTTCCTTGCCATCCATCAGTTTTGCAATTTATGTACATGTCATGCAATTTTTATGCAAGTGGACATTTTGGTACTATGAAAATAATAGGTAGAAAGCAAAGTTGGTCTTACAAAAATCATATTTGGGCCATGGGAGTATAAATCAGGGTCGGAGATGGTGTTGGTGAACAATATGAGTAGGTTCCCCCTTAGACCTGGCATGGAAAAAAATCATCATAGAGGCTAATTTGGAAAATTGCCCATTCCAAACACCTTCAAGCATGGGATTGGTGATTAACTTTGACTTTGCCAAACTCAAAGGTGAAATATTGCATTGTATGATACTTAATAGTTTGGGAACTTGTCTTTTAATGATTAAGGCTTAGGAGGAGGATTGTCATCTTTGACATTGTAAAAAATATTAATGTTGAGGGCTCCAAGTTACTTCCTTGATTACCAATGGATGAGAGGAATGATGATCATCTTTGATTTGATCAAAGTGATAATATACATTCATTGGAAAATAAACTTTGACTTTGGAAAATGGTAAAGGTTAGAAATTAGATATTCATTTAATACTTTTTCAAAACAATTTACATTGAGGATATTGTAAAATCTTTAAATAGGGGGAGGAAATGACTGCGTGAAACAGATATTAAGGTGCAAGAATGATCACATCTTGATGACACTTATATTGCTGATAAAACTATATACGAATGTACGATATAGCATTTATGAATGCATCTATGAGTGTTTTTGTGTTGATGTGTATGTTGGTGACAATATATCACTGAATTGTGGTATTCTCTATCTTGCTTATAGGGATTCCTTGAAAGATAAACACATTGTAAACATAAGTAAATAATCTGAACTGTAACGAAAAATATGATATGAATCTGCTATTAATTGGGGTTCTAATACCAATGATTTAAGCCAACCCAGAATTCTGTTATTATAACTGAAATTTCAAATACAAAAGTTCTAGAACTAGATTTGAAATCTGAAAAATAAAGGAGACCAAAAATCAGAAATTAAGAAGACACTAACTGTAGGAATAACTTGAATAATTACAAAATAATAGCAAAGGTATGAAGACAAGCAACATCAAAAAATACTAGTGACTTCAACCAAAATTGGATACTAACTTTGAAGAACAAATGTAAATTCTAGCAGGAGGTAGTTTGTAGCTGAGTAACCCAGAAAATAAATATGATACGAAGGAATTCTTTTGAGAAGGTATGGATTCCAACTCAATTCAAATAAATAGAAGTATGGTTTCTAGCTACCCCAAATAGTCTCTTCCAAAATCCATGCAATATCACACTTTGCAAACATCTTCATCAAGGTATGGATTCCAACTAAGGACTAAGGAAATATGGATACTTCCCTTGCCCCAAATGGTCTCTTTCAGACCGCCTTCATAAAAATCCTCTACTTCAATGTCTAATGGTAATTTTATAGTTACTATTCCCACTTTTTGTAGAAAAGAGTGTTGGCATTATGACGCAAGTGTTTTCCTTGATGGCAACTCACCCAGATGACGGTTCAAACAACAAAGGACTACAGATCAAACTCTAAAGAATGAAGAAAGAGAGGTATACGCAAGTTCACCTTGTCCAATAATCATATACATGCGAGTTAATAGAACAAAAGGAGCGTATAACGTATACACACACTTTCAAAAGAGGAAAAGGTCATACATGTTGGAAAACCAAGTTTTTGGTCCAAGGTATTTTGATCCAAGGTATTGATCCAAGGTATTTGGTCTGAGGCATTTTGTCCAAGGTATTGAGAAAGGCCTAAGAGTGTATAAGGAGGAGAAGATCATTAGGCAAGGTGTGCAAGCAATAAGATTCTAAGGAGTACTTCGATCTGAAGTATATTTCATGTTGTAGGGTTGTGTTTGGGACTGGATCTAAAATATTTATGTGCACCTTGAGTTCAATGTTGGATTAGGATCATGAGATATGAAATAACTTATTCTTGAATGATCTGATATTGGTTGAGACTAGATCTGATGTTTTACACCTGTTTTACTTGTTATATATCAAGATCTGGGTTTATGTAAAGTCTAGAATTGCCACAAAGTTCTAAGTTAATATTTTCAGATCGATAAGAAGGTTCATCTCGGCCAAACAATGTATACATGCAGGTTCAGTTCTTCCAAGTAGCATGTACAAAAGAAAAGCTTCCTTTTCAGATCTGACTGAACTATCTAATCAAATTATGTTGTTTTACTGCTATCTGTCAATGAAGTCTTCTTAGATATGAATGTAAAACTGAATAAATAAGGAGGTTGGTACTTGATTGATTGATTGTATAAGTGATAAGAAGTGATCTTTGTGCCTACCTGTGTAAAGCTATGAAAGTTGATAGTAGATATTCAGTACAAACTTGATTCAAAATTTTATGTTTGTAGTAGTTCTGAAGATATATGTAGGTTCAATTAATGAAAGTAGCGTATACATGCAGTTTAGATGTAGCCAAGTAGCGTATACATTCTAATGCATGATTTTTGAGGTTACAACTAGTTCTGAATGATGTTGCAAGGTTTTAGGTTCAGTACAGTGTTCTGATGTCAGTGATATGATTGTTCAGATTAACTGAATATTGGTTGATTTAGTTTAAGCTTAAAATCATTGATGGGTCCAATGTGAAAATTTGATGAAACATGGCCCTTAGATTGTGGTGTTGTGATCTGGGAGTATCCAGTTTTAAAATTCATGAAATGTGGTCCTTGGTGAAAGAGTGGAGTTTTGTGTAGGCTGGCACCTATGTACTAGTAAATATATTGGTTAGCACAAGAGCTAGGGGGTTGTAGCTCCCTTCCAGTAGAAGTTGGTGAATGAGAGAAGGTTGTAACCTTCTAAAGGTAGAAGCATGTGTATTGGTATGAGTCTGCACCAGTACAAGTTTGTAAACAAATTTTCTTATTATCAAAAGAAGACAAAGATGACAATAGTAGGTGGTTTTTACCCACATTGGGTTTCCACCTTAAATATTGGTGTTCATGTGTGTTTCTTATGTGTGATGATTTACTATGCTTTTACTGCACTGTCTAATAAATCTCTGGTATACTGGTTTAAGCTCAACACATGACAATTGTATAAATCACAAGTTCTCTGCATATACACTAGTTTCTTTAAGCACAGTTGTGTGTACATGCTAGTTCACTTCACTGAAGTAGCATATATAAATCTATTTGGGAAATAAAATCATTGATCTAATAATACTAATTCACTCCCCTCTTAGTATTATTTCCAACAATTGGTATCAAAGTAGGTCCTTCAGAAGAAGCCTTATCACTTGAAGGAAGATCCATCAACATGAACAATCAAGAAAGCATGGGATCCATCAAACCACTAATCTTCGATGGGAGCAACTTTGTTTATTGGAAAATAAGAACCACAACCTATCTACAATCTCTTGGAACAAATGTCTGGGAAATTGTAGAAGGAGGATATACATTTACAACAACAATTCCTACAGATGCGGCAGGTAAAAAGCAATATGAAATCAATGCAAAAGCTGTCAATACTTTATTGGGAAGTTTGTCACAATCAGAGTTTTTCAAAGTCATGCAGCTCAAATCAGCCAAGAAAATATGGGACAAAATTGTTCTGAGCTACGAAGGAGACTCTCAGGTAAAACGTGCTAAGCTTAAAACTTTTAGAATTCATTATGAAACTCTTAAGATGCATAGTGATGAAAGTATAGCTAGTTACTTCTTACGTATAGATGAGGTTGTCAATTGTATGAAGAATCTAGGTGACGAAATAAAGGAAGTTACCGTAGTTGAGAAATTTTTGAGATCCTTGTGTGCTAAATTTGAATCCAAAGTGTCTGCCATAGAAGAAAAACAGGATCTGCAGAATATCACTATGATGTAGCTTCACGGAATCTTAATTACCTTCAAGATGAGAAAAGGAGGACCATTAGATATGAGAGAAGCTGCATTTAAAGCTTCAACAAAAGGAATGGGAAAGCACACTGAATCAGGACATATTTTAGAAGAAGAAGATGAGGTAAGTTGTGTCAAGAAGCTTCAACGGGGTTCTGGAAGGTTTAGAGGTAAGCTACCCTTCAAATTCTTTGTTTGTGGTAGAGTCGATCATTATGCTGCCAAATTTCATCATAAAGATAAATATGAAAAAGGAAAGGAATACGCAAAAGGGAATAGAAAAAAAGTTGTGAATAAAAGGAGTTACTATACTCATAAAGATAGCGATGGTTTATCTAATAGTGATGAAGATGAAACTGTATAAGATTACAGAGTTCTCATGGCTTACGATAGCAATGATTTTTGGGATAGTTTAGAAGATGATAGTAATGGTTTATCTAATAGTGATGATTATAGACTTCTCATGGCTTATGACAATGATAATGTTTGGGATGATTTAGAAGAGGAAGACCTTCATGAATAAATATCTAAACTCAAAATATGTTTAGAAGAAAATAAAATGATTATAGATACCTTGACATACCAACTTGCTGAAAAGGAAAAACAAAATGAAAAACTAGAATGTGAAATTGTGGGTCTAAGAAAGGATCTTGAGAAAATGAAATCTCTCAATCTTAGATTTTTTAAAGGAGCAGAAACTTTCAATGAAATTATCAAAGTTTAGCATTCTCCTCTGATAAAGACAGGTCTTGGATATACTAAAGAAACAACTCAATCACTGAAGTCGTTAACCTGCACCAAAAGCTATGTTGATGCAACAAAGACCAGTGAACAATATGAAAATCGTCAGCAAAGGCATAAAGTAGATCACCAGGTATATCATACTCAATTTACTCCAACGATGAATAGAAGCCACAACCAACCTCAGGAAAATCATACCCAATTTGCTACAAATATGAATATCAATATAAAATAAAATCACCAGGTTAATAGATTTGATAGTCGCAGGAACGTCTTTAATGGGCAATGTTTTTCATGTCATAATTTTGGGTGCAAAGTTGCTCAATGAGTTGCTCACAAAACCTTCATGAATAGAGAAGTGAGAAATCAAAGGAATGTAATAGGAATCAAGAGAAGTTCCTATAATAACTTTTCTCCTCTTTAAAATGAAATAGAATGCTCAATTTGTAACAACTTTAGTCATGAAGAATCTGAATGCAGGAGAAAATTTCGGCAAACATCTCAAAAGGAGCAAATGTCATTAAATCCCAAGATATGGAGAAGGAAAGAATCTAAAACAAAAATATGTGGTATAGCCCTGTATGAAAAAGGACAAGAAAATCAATGGTACATCGACAGTGGATGCTCAAAACACATGACAAGTGACAAAGAAAAACTTCACTCATATAATGCCTTAGAAAAGGAAAAGAATGTCTCATTTGGAAATCACACTCGTGCTGTCATAAAAGGTAAGAGATCTGTTTTCTTGAAAGAAAAGGTTAAATCTGGAAATGTTATGTATGTAGACGGTTTAAAGCATAACCTGTTGAGTGCCAATCAAATGTTTGATGAAGCAAATGAAGTGGTGTTTCGATCAAACAGATGTGTTGTTCATGACCTTGATACTAAAGAGATCGTGATCAAAGGTACAAGAACTCCAAACAACTTATACATACTGATCTGAAAATCACTCATGAGTGACCTCAGTTAATTAATTAATGAATGAAGGTATTACAGACTCATGTGCTGGTGTGCGTTTGTGTTATTTTAGGCAACTGATCGATCAGATTGCAAAATACATAGACACTGGAAAATGGAAAACAGTAAGAGAAACACAGTAAGAAAATGCAAGAACACAACAATTAATAAGGAGTTCACCCTATCCTCTAGGACTACGTCTCCATTCCAACTTTCAGTGGTGGCCTTCTTTTATTGTGTCTTTAAAGCAAAGATTTACAATGAGGAGCTCAATTTGAGTCTCCTGAAACAGATAGTGCTTGGTAGGGTGGTTCTTGGATTTCCCAAGCCACTAGAGTGCAGAGACTCTTTTTCCTTCCAAGTCTTGACCTCTCTGGTCTTTAATGGGAGGAGCCCAATGTGGTGCTCAATTCCTGACAGTTCCTCATAGGGATTGCTTGAATCTCTCAAGCCTTTTGTCTGCTCGATGCTACCCTAGGTCTTCTCGGCTCTCTGTTTTTTGCTTCTTGCTTCACTCTCTTTTCTTCACTCTCACTCCCTCTATCTTCGTGTTCTGTTCTTTGTCTATTCATGGCTTAAAGCCAATTTGTCCTTGACTGCTCACTTCCTCTTCCACGCTTTCGGATCACCTATTGTTGTTTTCTTGGAGTTTCCTGCCTCTGCGTCATCGCCATCGTCCACAGGGAAGTGGCCACTTGTCCTCTCATGAACTGCGCCAGCTCTTCCTCGATGATTTGGTAATTCACTTACACTATGGAATGACTCATCCACCAACTCAAATATCAAATCAGACTTCAAACTGTTATATGTCGCGGCTTAATCCCCTGTCAAATCCAGTCCCTCCATCGAGCTCAATCTCCGTCGTCAGATCTGGAGCCCCCAGATCCTACGATGTTCACTCATTTCAAGTTCTTGACTTGCTTGACTGTTAGTGCATGATGAGAGGCATTTTTCTCTCTCATCCACTAGACATGCATCGTGCGATGAATGGAATCGCTCGTTTTCTTCCAAATCCACTTACCACCCAAGGATGCCTCCAATATACTAATGGTTTTGGTGTGTGGGAACCACCTTTCACCTTAGTGTTTTCCCTATGGTTTCCCGGCTTCCCATGTGACCGAGCGCTCAGGGATTCTCCTTCTCAAGGAGTTTTTCCCAGCGATCGTGCATTAGAAATGGCCTCCGTTTCCTGATTCGGGCTTCCTAACTACCAGTTTTGCCTCCTGTGTGGTCTCCATGGGCCTCAATCAATGTGCTTTGATCGGGGTCCTCATCGTTCCTTGCTGGCTGCAAACTGCCACTGTCCAAAGGTCTTCCTGATCACTCTTTGTTCATAAATTTGAAGTCCATCCTGATTTGATACAGTAATGACATTTTGATAATTTTCATGGATCCAATTTCAATCACAGCCTTCCCACTCAAAAATCTTTTGGACCACCAAAAGGTTGGTTTTCAAGCATTGACTAAGTGAGGGTACAATTGTCTCACTTGTCCAATCTATATCCACTTTTCACTACTCAACTTTGAACCCTTGAGCTCAATTATGAGGTATTCAACATCTCCTTTGCACGTCGTCCTCACATTCCTATCCAGAACTATGTCTTCCCACAATTCATTAATATATTCAGGTAGTAGGTCATCAATAGAAGGCAATTGACTCTACTCTTCGAGGTCCCCAATTAGTGATGATTCAAACAATCTCAAGCAATCTGCATTTACGACTGAGTAGATGTGCATGTAAGCTAGCAGATCATGGCAAAAAGAATTTTCACCAATCTTCTCAAGTATCTTGAAGGGTCCATACTTGATAGGCTTTAGCTTTTTACCTTCACCTTGCATCATGTCCTTGCTGATATACAACCAGAGTTGGTCACCAACTTGGAAGTTATGCTCCATCTGATGCTTGTCATGCCTTGCCTTGTATTTGGCTTTGCTCTTTTCTAGTTTTTCCTATACTGCCTGGTGGATCTCTTGGATTTTTTCAATGAACCTAGTTACCTTGTCCACATCACTGTGTCCCTCAATTGTGGTGTCTTTACCAAAGACAGAATCCAATGGAGACCTTGGTGTGAAACCAAAACAAGTCTCTAAAGGAGATCTCTGTGTAGAAGAATGTTTTGCTTTGTTGTAAGAATGCTACACATAACACAAATGTTCATCCCAAAGCTTAGGATGTTTGCTACAATATCTTCTGAGTAACTGGATCACTGTCATGTTAACTACTTATGTCTGGCCATTAATTTGTGGATGAAAAGATGTGATTTTCTTCAGTTTGGTGTCCATCAATTCCCACATACTTGACCAAAACTTCCCCACAAATCAGGTGTCTTGATCAAATAAAATGGAAGTGGATAATAAAAAATGAACCCATATATGTTCAAAGAATAGTTTTTTAGTTTCTTCAGCTGTGATCTGTTTATTACAAGGTATCAAAATACACATTTTGCTGAACCTATCCACAACAACATATAGATAATCATGACCTTTCCTAGATCTAGGTAGTCCTCCAACAAAATCCGTGGAAACACTTTCCCAAGGGTGAGAAGGAACTGGTAATGGAGTGTACAAGCCTAGTTTTCTATTGTTGGGCTTGCTTTTAGCACACATAGTACGCCCTGTTACATATCTAGAAACTGTCTCATTCATTTTTGGCCAATAACAAAATCTTTACAGCTGTGCAACTGTTTTACTTACCCCAAAGTGACCTGATATTAGAGAAGTGTGTTCTTCTCGAATTATATTTACTCTTTCAGTTTGTGGAATGCATAACTTCCCACAATGGTATAATAGTCGGTCCTTTACATGATAATCCAATTCTTCTACTCGTTTTCCTTTACTTAAAGTTGCATATACATGTTTAAACTCTATATCTTGAGCATATTGTTCAATGTAGCTTTCATGTAGCACAAAATTATGCTTAAGTATAGTAGATGCATTTATAATGGGTCTAGATAACATGTCTGCAACTTTATTGTGTATGCCCTTTTTATATCTGATGACTAAATGAAAATGTTGTAGAAAACCCATCCATCTATAATGTCTTGATTGCTGCAACTTAGTTTGGGAGTGTAGATATTGAAGTGGTTGATGATCAGTATGTATTACTATCTCTTTGCCTATTAAGTAATGTTTACACTTTTTCACAATCTATACTAATGCATACAATTCTTTATCATATGTAGGATAGTTAATTACTGCAGAATTAAATGGCTCATAATGATAACATATGGGTTTACCGTGTTGTGTCAACAATGCTCCCATGGCATAGTCGCTGCCATTTGTTTGGATCTCAAATGGTCTTTGAAGATCAAGTAGTTCTAGTATAGGTGTTGTACTAATATTTTCTTTCAAGGTGTCGAAGGCTTTCTGCTGTTTACCGCCCCACTAAAACACCTTGTTCAATCCTGTTAAAGCATGAAAGGGAGTTGCAATTGAGGAAAAGTTAGAAATGAACTTCCTCCAATATTGTGTTGCTCCTAAGAAGCTTCTAACTTCTGTAGCAGATTTGAGTTTAGGCCAGTTTATAATGACTACCACCTTAGAGGGATCTATCTTCAATTCACCACCCCCCTACTATATGACCCAAATAATTCATATATGTCTTGCCAAATTCACATTTTGAGAGTTTAAAATGAAGTTTTTCTCTTTTCAAAACATCTAGTGTCTACTTAACATGCTTTAATTGTTCTTCCCACATTTTGCTAAAAATCAGAATGTCATCCAGATACACAATAACAAAATCATCAAGAAAAGGTCTGAGTTCATCATTCATTAATCTCATGAAAGTAGCAAGAGAATTAGTTAGGCCAAAAGGCATAACCAGCCACTCATACAATCCCTACTTTGTTTTGAAAGAATTCTTCCATGCATCTTGTTCTACAACTCTGACCTGATGGTATCCACTATGCAAGTCTAGCTTGGAGAAATAAAGAGCTTCCTTCAATTGATCTAAAAGATCATCTATGCAAGGAAGGGGATAACAATTTTTTATTGTTATCTTATTCAGTGCTCAGTAGTCAATGCACATTCTCCACGAACCATCTTTCTTTCTCACTAAAACAATTGGTGACCCACATGGTGATGTGCTAGGTTTGATGAACCCCTTCTCGAGCAAATCCTGCACCTACTTCTTGATTTCAGAATTCTCTAAAGCGGACAACCTATACATTCCAATGTTAGGCAATGGAGCATCTTGCTGCAAAATAATATCATGCACTATTTCCTTCTTGGGTGGAAGACCTTTAGGTCCTTGAAACAAGATATCATACTCTGAAACAACCTTTTCTAAATTAGATTGTTGTTTGGCATTACAACCCTCAAATACATTGGTTTTATCAGGTTTCTTTTCCTTTACAACCATCAGTAAGAATTGTTTGCATGAATTTATCATTCTTTTTCATCTGCCCTGAGTTTATGAGAGTATAATTATTCTTGAGCTTATGAGCTCTTACAAAGTATTCTATTCCATATTTAACAGGTAGACCCTTGTTCTCAGCTCTATAGAAAATAGCTTTTATGTCATACAAGTAAGGACATCCAAAAACAATTCCACATATATCCAAAGGAATTATGTCTAACTCAACCTCATCTACAAATGCTGACCCAAAAGAAAACTTGTGTTTGCATTGTCTAGTCACTTGTAGTTGCTAATCCCAACTTCTTTACAATTGCTTCATAAATTAAATTTACTTGTGAGCTACTATCAAAAAAAGTATCAATCTTTTTATGTTTGAAAATAACTCGAATATGGAAAAGCTCATGTCTTTTTCTCTCATTTTCTTCATGAATAGTAGATTGTGCAGAATTACTAGTAGATGCTTCAGAATTCTTACCTCTTATACCTGTGGCTGCAATGGTTGTTTCATCTCCCAAGTTTGACCCCAAATATTTTTGAATAGCTGCAACAGTCTTCTTCTTCTTTCCCTCGAACTTCTTAGGTCTTGGCTCTGGATGTAGAATCCAACAGTGCTCATCATCATGCCCATCCTTTTACAGTGGGTGCATGAAGCCTTCCTTTTCTGTGCAGTGTTAGCCTTCCCTTCCTTCGATTTCTGCTTTCTTTTCTCCTTATTCTTGCTTACAGTGGGTTGGGATGATCCAACTTTTGGATTTCCATTCTTTCCTCTAGCTTCTGGTCTATGAGTAGCTTTTACAGATACCTCATCTATACTAGTGGGATTAAACATGAGGATAGTGTGCCTCATGTAGCTACGTGGACCACCAATGTACTTGAATAGAGTATTAGGTGAGTCTAATGAGATTCGTAGAATCAGTGCTCTCTTTCTAAATTCTTGAGTGTACCCTTGCACCCTTTGCCCTTTCAACTGTCGAAGAGTTTGCCAACTCATCATGGCTTGCTGCATGTAGGCCAATGGAT
>APFE031500740.1:5392-39664 GCA_000404065.3 Pinus taeda
TTTCTCTTTTTTCTTCCAATTGTTGTGGTGTTGCTCTAAAGAAGGTGTTGCTCTTTGTATCCTCATAATGTGCTATCATTTCCTCCATGAAAATTGGCCACGTAACAAGTTGTTTAAGAGAACAAATCCCTTTATATGATAAAAAATGATCTAGCTCTAAATATGAAGATGGAATACATACCTTTCGTAATAGTGGTACGCCATGTAGATCAAAATATTGCTCCATCTGTAGTATCCAATTTACTAGATCCTTTCCATCAAACTTCCTCATATCACCTTTTCTTGATTTCAGGGGCTCGATCTTGAAATGATTGTATCTTGGTACTTTTAGATCTCAAAGTTCTAAAATTGTCTCCTATAGTAGCCCTCTTAGTCCTCTTTCTATCCCAGGATGTCTGATCAGAATTTGGTTCTCCAAGAAAGACTTATGCCCAATCTCCTAAGATGACCTAATTTTATAATGTTTCAGTAGAGCGAACTTGTATGATGTGCCATGTGTCATTGTTTCGAACTTCAGATGTGAAAATTATGCAAAGAATACTACAGTCTGTCCTATTTCTGTAACATCTTACGAAATTTAAATTTGTTGCTCAGAGAGAAAGTTATGACGATTTTCCCAAGGTCATCTGTTTAGAATGTAATTTGGGAGTCTGCACAAACCTTAACTTCCTAAGATCATATATCTCAAAATGTAGTGAGACAAGATCTAAAATTTAGACCCGAGATTCAGAACAATTTCTTCTCAAATGGGTTTTTTATTTAGCTTCTAAAACTTCGTAGTGAAAAGGTTATAGAGAAAATACCACGATGACCTATTTTATATGAAACTCTTGACCTTGCAAAATCCATAACTTCCTCACCTCATATCGCTGAAAATATAGCGAGACAAGATTTGAAATTTGGATTCACGGTTCAGAAAGATTTCTTCTCAAATGGGTTTTTTTTGTAGCTTCCGAGACATCACAGAAAAATGTTATAACGAAAATTCCACGATGACCTGTTTGGAGCAGCAAAACCCTAGAATCCGAAGCTCTGATACCAAATGTTATGAAAGTAGCTCACAAAAATATAGAAAATATAGATCAACACCTTAGGAATAAGCCTCTTCGAGGGGGAAGCCTCCTTTACATTACACAAATGAACAATTCTTGAATGATACAAATGACAAGGCCTCCTTTCTATATATAGGATTCTAAGGGGTCATGATATAATCAAAGCCAACATAACAATAATAATGTAAGGGAACAATAATAACATTAGTGGGCTTCTATGGGGCACACTAATAACAATATGGGGACTACATGGGCACAACAATATAATAAGGGGGTTGTACTAATAAGAATAAGGGGTTACACTAGTAGTATAGGGACCTAACAATCTCCATTAAACTTGTTTTGATTAAAATAACCAGTAAGGATCCTTATAGACCCACCACCACATTGACTACCCTACTCAATTTTGATAGATACTAAAGTACCAAAATCTTCCCTTTATTGTTAAATTTTGGTACATTGGCTGATACTGGATAATGTATAGCATCTAGATAAGTTTGAATCATTACAATTATGAATTGATACATTTAGCAACAAAAGATAAAATGGGAAGTGTGAAGACACTCATTAATGGATATCTCCTTAAGCGAAAGAGAAAGATTAGACACTTTTACTAATGTCTAGCCAAAAGATAATTCAATGGGACTAGAAAGAATAACCATTTATAGCAATTTGTAAGGTTACCCTGAAATCATAAAACAAAATAAAACAAAATCATACAAGAAATAAATGAACTATACATAATTTTAATGAAAGGAAAAAAGTAAAAGGATTGCAAGTGTGAAAGACGAGGGAAATTTTCTATGATAGCCAAGGAATTTACGTAAGTTGATAATAATAATTGGAAACTTCGTCGATTGGTTAAGATCACTTTTCAAAATTTGGAATTTTTTTGTTTGAAATAGGTTAAGTCATGGGTTTTCTTTAAAAGAGTTCTATGATTTTTATTTATTCCAACTAGTTGCAATTGTCACTAGTTAGGATATAGTCCCATCTAACTGTTTAGTCTAGATTATGCATAATCTTAATGGTAATATATCAAGACTAGTAGATATTTTTGCAATGAACTACAATCAATGATGCAGTGGGAAGAACAAACTTATAGAAATAGAAAGTGGATGAAGACATGAAATCACATTGGCTCATATGTGTGGACTTTAACATGCCTTATGCGAAGAAGATAAGGAAGGCACACCTCTTATCACATTCACTTGAAAAGAGAAAGAAGACTAGCAAATCCCATTAAAAGTACACAAAAACAATGGACACATAGCTTAATAAATATGTTTTTTGTTTGGTGAATTTCATCCGATGAGCATGGAACGGAAAAGAGAACTGTAAAGAAACAATCCACGTCATCTAAGGTGGAAGAAACAATTCTTCTTGATGTCTTGGAGCTACAAGAGAAAAATCAGAATCTCCACGTATCCTTATAGAAAGGAAAGAAATATATAGAGACGTGGAAAAGATAAGTTGAAACTTTACAAGCTCACCTTAGCTTCTTGTAGGTACTAAAAATTATGGGTGCTAAACGCACTGCAAGAAAGGAAAATGAGAAAAAAGGCACACAAGTATATGAGCAATAATCTCAGTAATAAAATACTGTGTGAGAACCAAGTGTTGCCATATTAGCAGAGGAGTGGAAAAAGGCCATGGTGGACCTTCATAACTCTAAAAAGAAGCTACCAACTTATGGACACAACTCAATTCAACAACAAAGAAGAAGAGTATTTATGAAAATATGTTGAAATAAAAATAGGAGATTTTGGTGCTAGCCATCAAAGAGGGGTAAATTGCAGAAAAATCTCACTTAGGAAAGTAATAAATGCTCAATATTGAAGGCCTTAAAGGAAGAAAGATATTATATTTGGGATGCCATTACATATTTTTTTTATTTATTGGGATTCATTTTTGTTAGTTCAAGCCTGAAATAATTAAGGTTGTGGTGAGACATATAAATTCCAAGTCAAGAGCACAGTTGAATGATTTGAGGTTCAGGAATAGAATGGACAACTCAGCGAGGAGAGGGATCATTCACTTAGCCAAAACAACCAAGTCAGAAAAATTGAGGGCGTAGCATCAAAAGTTGAATCCCTAAAAGATTCCTACCTTAAGCGAGGATGTGCATCAAAATACAAAATTGGTGTCAACTATAATTAATAAAGTCACACCTTCACTTACCTTAATCACCATATCAAAGTAGCCAACATCAGAACCCTAGGTAGTAGGAGTCTAGGGTTGATGACTTAAGCTTCAAGATCATTTCCCCTGCATACCAAACTTAGACATGACTGAAACCAAATGATAATCAATAGAACAATAGACTATTGAATGCATAAAAAAATTACAAATTCCAAGGAGTTATCTCATTTTATTTTACAACTATTATCAAATTGCTATAGCCACATGCTTTCATAAGATTTGTCTTTGTTGCCACACAAAAAGTGATTATAGAGGTACATTAGGTAAAACTATGTGTCCCCATACTACAATTGCAAAAGAGTGGACGAGTTGTTTCTCTGCTAGATCTAACGCTAAGAAATTCAAACCAACTCTGCACCATGAAGAAATAGCTCAAAGTTAACGCCCACAAAGTCAATAATGTTCTTAAAAAAATACCTCAGTGAACCATGTGGGCCATACCATTAGGGCCATGTGCCTCACCACTCCATCTCCATAACATAGCATGCATGACCTAAATCATGCCACTTAACATTTCATCATGCTAATATGTTTGCTAATATCTATATATTGGGGGTGAAAGGTAGATAGCTGAAGAGATTTATGACAATTTTAATTAGATGTGTAAATAAATGAAAAATTCTACATGTTTGCATTAATAAATATTTCCTACTACATGCCTACATTAATTCTTCTACTTAAATGTGGTTATGAATATGGCTCTACTAAAGCATTTTTAAATGTGGTTATATATGCATGAATGGTCCTCAAATTTCTACCACTTTGTGTTCACCACTTATGTACGAGATTATGGTTCCCCTTGTCTTATACATCCAAAATAGTTGGTAGCCACGCAAATGTTTTGGTAGTTTTTCAACATTTCAACGGACTGCTCTACATCAATAGGGAACAACTAATGACTCCAACTAAAACATAAACTAAGGAATTGGTTAAGCTAATGCTACAAGTAGTTTGTATTTACTTAAGTTGCTTTCAGAGTAATGTGTTTCTTTGTATAGGTAGGTTAGTTTGCTATTGATGCCCCTAGTTTTAAGGAACAATAACAAACAAATCTATTTAAGGGAAATAAAGAGAGAAAGGGTTAGAAATTCAAACAAGTTGACCTACTCGCCATGAGCCATTTGTGTGTTCAACTGTAGTAACTGTTCCACCCTTCTTTGTTTTGTGTCTTGTCCTCAACATTTCAAGTGACACCCCTTTCACTGTCCATACTTGCATTGCTATAGAGAAGAGACCAAGAATATAATTTGAAGGTGGATTCAATCTTCCAAATGGTTGAAACCATGGTTTCAGAGCAAAGAGAACAAAAAAGTAAATCCCTTGAATAAAAAATCACAACAAGAATTCGTGACATGATTTCGGGTAAACAAAATGCAAGATTCAAATCCTTACACCCCTCACACATCTATGTTCTCATGCTTGTCAAGCCAAATACCAAAGCATTAAATTTAAGAGTAAGGATGTCTTAATCTTTAGCTAAAAATGAAATCAGAAAGTGAGGATTTCATGCAATAATGGTAAGTAAAGATGATATATTTATCCCTATTTAGATTTAGCCATTTTTGTCTCTATTTATATTCAACTAATTCTATTCTCTCATATGAAAAAAAATGAGAAACTTATCAGCTAAGGGTTATGAAGGTGTACTTAGCATCTTCTAGAGCCAGTGTACAAGAGTTATTTGGTATTTTTGGCATTTTATAAAGGGAAGGAAGCCCCCATGCCCTATAAATTGATATACAATAAGATAAATTATTGTTGGAAGGGTAGGTAAAGGTAAATTACATAGACTAACCATACCAAAATTTGGATGCTCCCTTTTATCTGGGTCACACTTGCACATAATCTGAAATATACCATTAGTTAGAGAAAGGTAATGGGAAGATATCTCATTAGATCATTGAACCATATATAGAACAATACATCCTATCAATTTTTCATCATTACCATTCAAACTCTCTTTTTATAGGTCAAACTATGAAAACAACCAACAAGTAAGTCTTGTAGTAGTTATCACTATGGATTCTACGAGAAAGGAGAGCTACAACACTGAGATCCCTCCAAGCATCTATTGCAAGTCGCTCTTCCAAGGGGATCAATTAGGAGTTTGACAATACCAAAGTTAAAGATATGCAAGATATAATTTGAGATGGGAGGTCTATTTGGAAGGCACTGAAGTTGCATTGGGTAGAACATGCCAGATCTTGTTAGGAAAAGCCCATCAACTCAGATGTCAAGATGGGAAAGTTTATAATAAATATCAAAATGGAAAAAAGTTTACAATAAACATTAAATGTTGAAGAATTAATGTTAGCACTAATTAACTAGAGAACAATGTAATTGAACTCTTTATCTTATCCTAATTCCAATGTGCACCTCTACCCTCAGGAGGAGGCCAAATAAGATGGTGAACAAAAACTTTAGTTTCCAATAAAATGCCACGAATATAAGTATTGGTTAAAAATAAAATTTCAATATAAATTCCTTCAAACTTTTGTCTAAGACAAAGTTTTGGTCATTGGTTTTTGTGCATGACTAGAATTAAAGACCCAACCCATTACTATAGTCCCTGAAAGCCCGAAGGCTATGGACTAATAGGACATATAAGATAGTTTCCATGAGTTAATTCTAATATATAATATATATATATATATATATATATATATATATATATATATATATAAATTCAAGTTATTATATAAAGTTCGATATATTATTTGTAATAACTAAGTTTATATAAAGATCATAATCATTTCTCCAAACTATCCAAAATAGATGCAATCAATATCATTGTTATTTAGAGGTGTAGGTGTAATGTAAAAAAGTATGTAAACATTTTTACATGTCGACTCAATATGTTCAATTTATAACACGTAAAGAGGTTAAAAGTATCAAAAACGATAAAATTTAATTTGTTATATTGTAATTGTGCTTTTATTAGTAAAATTACAAATAATTATGTAGATAAAAGAAAATCATGACATATATATCACATTAAAATATATAAGTAGAGCATATATGTTAAGATCTATTTTACCTTATAAATTAAAATAATGATTTTGTACCCATATTTAAATTTAATTAATAAACACACAAAAGCTTTAATATTTATAATAAAAAAATATTTTTAACCACACATATTCACACACACTTTACTATAGATATTAGTAAGTTGTAAAATAAGCTTTGTTACCAATACCATGGACCAATACTAGGGCAGATCAATACCACATACCAAAAACTCTCTCTCATTTCAGGTTAAATATTTTATAAATATTTCATTTGAATTTGATTTTAAAACATTTTTAATTAAATATAAAAGAAAAAATATTATAATTAATTTTGAGATGCATCTAAGCCCTCTATCATGCTAAATTATATAATATATAAATAGAAGTTCTAAATCAAGATTGTTTCAACCATATAAATTAAAATAATAATTTTGTAACCATATTTAAGTTTCATTAATAAGCACATAAAAACTTAATAATTACAATATAACAAGATTTATAACTATGGGATATTGATATCCACTTTACCAGAATATTAATAAAAATTAAATAGGCTTTGTTACAATACCAATGGCTCATCAACACAATACTCCAAAACCATCTCTAATTTCAAAAAAAAAAAAAAAAATTGTTTTTAATTTGATTTTGTTACACTTTTTGTAGGAGAGGCACTCTCAGAAATAGCATGGAAGAGATGTTGTAATGTCCTATTATGTTATGTTATATAAACATTTTGAGTTGCTCAAATTACATAAAAATTAAAATTAAAATCACTAATTATAGTTATTAATTAAAACATTTTGACTGAATGAAATTACACAAAATTAATAACTATAATTGTTAGTTGTTACACAAAATTAATAATTATAATTGTTAGTTGTTAGTTGTTAATATTTAAATCATCCTAAATCCATTTCAACTTTGGATATCCGAAAGGGATCAAATCTAAGGCACAAAATTTCCTCAAGTTTGGCACTCAAAAATGACGTTTTCACCTCATGTATCAAATCTCTCAAGGTCCAAATATTTTCTCAAGATTTCCTCTCAAGAATGAGGTTTTCACCTCGAGTGATTAGATCCGTCTTAGAGCTTGATAGATCTCATGTTAAGATGGCTCTATGCTAGCTACTATATATTGAAGAGTAGAAATAATATTCATCATCATATAAATTTAATATTTCATTAGAGTTCCACAACAAATCATAGTATCCGACAAATAGTTATTTAAAAGATACATAACTACAATATAAGCAACCTAGATCCATTTGATGTTTTTCACTCTAAAAACGGTTTCCATCTCAAGATATTTGATCCCTCTAGACCCTGGTAGATCTATATTTGAAATGGATATAAGCTAGTTAATTAAAACTGAACTATTATTTCATTTTTTAAAATATTTTGTCATAAATCCAACTGTTGTAAAAATATAATTTTAGACATACTTTGAACATGTTTATCTTGCAAATTTTTAAATATGTTATAGATTATAGACCAACAAACTAACATGTTCATAAATATATTAATACATGCACATGAGTCATGAGTTTAGGATTTTGTTTAGGATTTTGTTAATAGTTTATATAGTTTGAATTAACATTAATAAAAAAGTGTTTTGTGTTTCCCTTTAAAAGAAAATATTTTTATAATTGAATAAAATAAATGTGAAACTTAATTAAATATTTCAATGTTGTTGGTTAATATTGTATCTAAATTTATTATAAATTAAAATTAAAATTAATAATAATGTTTCAATTTTTAATTTTTAAAAATTACTATTTATTAATTATATTTTATAAAGTTAAGAAAATTAATATAACTGAAAATGATGATGATGACTAACGTCCACTAAGACTGATATGATCTATCAGACTTTAAGAAAGAAGAAGTTAATTGAGATTATTTAAAAGTTTATTTCTTGGATAAAAAAGGAGGGAAAGAAACATTATGTGGTCACTAGCTTTGTCGACTAAACAAGTCTAAGAGGTAGGACATGGGGAAAATGATTTGGAAATGAGAGAGGATGTGAGTAAGGACCATACAATCGAAAAAAAATGATTTTCATCTTTGACTCTCTTAGTATTACAAAGGAGAGATTATCTCATCCCAAGGTATCTTCAGAATAGACCAATGCCTGGTTTCACTCTAGAGAAAGTGAGAATTAGTTCTAATCCTTGCAATATTTATTCTCTTCTTAGCATTGGTCAAGATAGAAAGGTAATGCTGACATCGAATAGAAAGGTAATACTCACATCAAGCATTTTTATTGTTGACGTTTCAAGCTAACAAGTGTGATTCATCTTCAAGATAGAGATACAAAATTTGATAAGTGTTGAGAGATAAGTAAGTGAGAGAAGAAAGACTAGAAAGGAAAATAGATCTCAAATTAATGAAACATTAAAAGATCACATGTGAAAAAAATCAACAATTTAAAAAAAATTAAAATGTTCAAAATAATAAATGATATTATTGAAAAAAAAGTATCTAAACATTTTTAAATGTGGGAAAAAAAATAAATTAAATAAATAATCATTAAATAAAATAAGAAAATATAAATAAAATAAAATTAACAGTGAAATAATTTAATTAGAATATTGTTTTAACAAATTTAGGTATAATAAATATGTTAATAAAAGGATAAGAATAAAAAAGAGTGTAATGTTAAGATAACTTGTTAATTAAAAAAGTCAAGTAAATTTGTTGTAAGATGAAATAAAAAAGTTGAAGTTTGTCTAGACCATATTAAAAATGTTAATCTAATTTTAAGGGATAAAGGGTAAGGGACTAATGATGAACCACACTAGTTGGTTCGAAACGCGTCGACAAATGTCTTTCTATATGTGATTTACGCCGAAATTCTTCTTATATCTATGATGGATCACAGAAGCCTCAATTCTACAATTTATTCTTCTAAAAGATATATTCATTTTTCTTCTTAATTTTAGTGTGTATTTTTATATCATTATTAATTATTTTTTAATTTTTCTTAATATAAATGGAAACTAGAAAAGTGAAGAGGCAAACTAGAATAATATTTAAATATTAAGACAGTCAAATCTTTAAATTGAGATTAACTAAATCGCAAGACAAATAGCTAATAATATTATTTTTAAGGAAATATCAGCTATTAACTTTGTTTATTATAAATAATATTATGATTTAGAGGGAAACCTTAGGTTATTAAATACTAGTATTTGCAGGTATTTAAAAGTGCGGTAGAAGGAGATTGAGATATTGAATATAAAATGTTCAAAAAAATAAAAAAAAAAACATAATTATTTTTTACTATCTATTAAGAAAATTATAATAATTTGTTAAGATAAATATAAAGAATAATTTAAGTAAAAGGAAAAAACTTAATTAATAGAAATTTAATTATATTAATAGAGAAAGAATTAAAATAAAATTGAAAATGAAATTAAACATTTAAATAATTTGTTCAAATACAATTTTACATAACATTTACATATCACAAAAATATCACATAGGTTACCGAAGACAGTTGACACGTGGATTAAACAATATTCACGTACAAGTCGAAATAAAACATATATATAGACGACTTTTGGATGAAATATTACCACATAGGTTACCGAGGACATTTGACATATGGATTGAACAAAATTCACATACAATTATAAGTCGAGGTAAATATATATATATATATATAGATGACTTTTGAATGCTTTCATACGAAGTACTAAATTTATTAGGTTATTGTTCTCACCCTACTATAGCACACATGCTTGAAACATATGGCAAGCACCTCAACCTATGAAACAAAGTTCATCTCTAAGAACAAGGATATTTTAAAAGAGTAGAAATAGTTTTGTAGTGTTAGACCTAATATATTAAGCCGAAGTCTGCCCTATTTCAACTGCGGTGGAACACCCGCGCTGACCTTTTTTGATAAAAAGATTGAACGAGCTAGATTAACTGTCGGAAGAATATTCTCTGAATATGCTTCGTCTGATCAGCATATCTATCGATCTTGGTCGAGGGGGCGTGAAGCGACCTGCAAAGAGAAAGTTTCATGTTAGTCTTTAATTGAATTCGCCTGGAAAATTTAGAGATCCATCGACGGCTAAGCCTTCTCTTCGATGTTGTGGTTGAACGTGCGCCGATCTGATTACTGCTTGTACTGTGGCAGAGCCTGCCATGCACATCAAGGTGAATGGATGAACGCAGCGTGAAGGGATATGAGCAATTAATCGATTTATTCATTTGGAGAAGGTTGCAGTTGTTATTCTACCGATTGCACTATCAGTTTCACAGTCCAGAAGTCCTTGAAATCATTGCATGTGATGAATTGCGGGAACCAGAGGGACATAAGAAGGTATAAGGAAGTAGGGAAAGGATGTATAATACAGCAAGGTTGTGAAAAAAATTATGTTATATAAGAACCACTTTCGAGAGGTGGGAAACTTGTTCCAATGGTTTTGATTTTTTTTGGAACTTTGGAATTGTATGGGAATGTTACCTTTTCCCTTTTCTCACGTTCGCTAGTGTCATGCCCCCAATCTTTTTTTTTTCTTATTGGGCGGGTGTGGCACCACCGTGCACGTTATTTGCTCAATAACCGTGCATATGGACTATGCCTTCCATATAACCGTACTTAGTTTATTATTAAGAACCAAGTGAAACCGTTTATATTTGCACATAAAACATTCATAACCAATATGCAATTTAAACCCAAAGCATAACAATTGCACACAACTATAAAGGGAGGGGCAACTCCCGTTAAGTCTGCCCACAATGTTTTATAATAGAATTTCCAATATTACAACACAAGTGCGCCGGGCGTAAACCCACGGCCAGCACTTAGAATTTATGTACAACAAAGGCACAGAACAACCTTCCATATACCCACTTTCCACGGCTAGAGTGCGCACAACCGATATGCGAACATCTGCCTTAAGTCCGGCATAAACCTGCTCCACGTCCTTCGTCCATTCACGGCCTCCCTGCCAAGCTTCGACTGATACCAAAACTGCGCCCTTCTTATTTCTTATGCGCATAAGACATGCGCATTCCCTTTAAGATCTGCGCACCTCTTGTTTTTGTCTAAGACTTGAGCGAGAATGCTTGATGTCAAATAAGCTCTAATGTTTGCTCATATATACGCTACCCAGCCCATTTGTGAGGGGTGTCGGTTCTTGAAGCCGACCCCATAATTTGTTTTGAAACGCCATGTGTTAGCTTCTTTGGCGGGTCGGCCTTTGCCATGTGCAAAGCCGCCCACGCCAATGGTATAACCTTTCGGCCCTTCCATTTTGCACCAAGTGATATGCTGTTCGTCGCTCGTTGTCACTCGAGCCCATGCTGCCTGCCATCGTCCGAACTCCCACTGCTTGCTAACGTTTGAGCCCACGCTGCCTGCTATCGCTCGAGCTCACACTGCCTGCCATCGTTCGATCCCACGTTGCCGCTGCTGCACGAACAATTCGCCAGGTGTGTGGGTGCACCCGTGTACAGCCCACCGCCACTATGATATGTATATAAGTCTGCACAACCCGTTCATTGGGCGGGTGGGCGTACCCCATGCACAGCCCACCGCTAACACCGAACCGTGTAAAAGTCTGTTGCACGACCGTTCACCGGGCGGGTGGGCGCACTTCGTGCACAGCCCACCGCCATATAGAATCACCACTTATATATATCCGCTGCACGAGTTGTGGGTTGGGCGGGCGCACCTGCGCACATCCCTCCACCAATACATCATCCAATATATATATGTGCTCGCACGAACCGGCGTTGGGCAGGCGGGCGCACCTCGTGCACCGCCTCGCCAACGCCTCGACCCGTGACTGTGTATCATTGAACGTGCTACCGAAACCTGTATAACGTTCCATCCCATGCCCAGCTTGGCGGGCGCATCTCCTTGTCGTGGCCCTGCGCTATCGTGCTTTACCGCCATGCGAATGAGATTTCTTCAACGATTTTTCATTCGGGTCGCCCACCCCTCGGGCGCAGGTCGCCCTCGGGTCGCCCGCCCATCGTGCGCGGGGCGCTCGATTCTCTATTTGCCTACACGTCGTGTAGCCTCGCCCATCATTTGCCTACCGTGTCTAGGTTGTCCGCCCATCATGTGGGGCACCCATCCACCATCGTGCACACCTACCTGGGTTGTGCCCACGGCCTAACTATTGTGTAGAGGAGCGTTTGCCCATCGTGCGGGGCGCCCACCCATCATCGTGCGCCTGCCCGATTCACCAGGGCGTTACACTCTCCTCCACCCGAAAACGTTGTCATCCCGACAACACTCCATCCTGGTAGCTCCCTGCCAAGATCGTCATCAACCATGATGTAGACTCCTCCATGAAAGATTCTGCCTCCATCAGGTCACCGTCTCCATGTGCAACTGCCCATGTATGTCATCAAGTGTTACACACCTTGATCATGTGTCAACACTCAGCTTCAGGATCCCATGCTCAGGTCCATGGAAACCCCATCTTTCTGCCGCATTTCGAGATCATCATACCTGCTCAATTATGTTGAGGGCTCACTTCTTTGAGTAGCCAACAATGAGCCCCTTCCTCTATGTCATCTAAGAAGATAAGAAGGCCAGGAAGTTTCCTCCCTGACTCTCATCCACCCATGTGTCAGATTGATGTTGTGTCTTCAAATATTTATGTACAGCTTCAACCTCTTCACAGGTACACCCAAGCTCTTCTAGCTTGCCTTTTGTCAATTGAAAGTCATATATGCCCATAGCATATCTACAAAAGTCTACTATCCCTGTCGGGTCTCTCCCTTCATAATCTTTACAAGTCACTGCTTTTGAAGTAGCACTCGGACCTGCTTCATTTGCAGCCTCTTTGTGAGGACCATTAGTGGAAGATATCCCTAACAAGTGCTTCCATGTTCAGGAGGTTTTCTCCTCGCACCACTCGTTCTTCTTCCCTGCTTTTACAATGAAGTCAACGAACTTTTGTTCTTTTGTTGTTTGGGTTACACTTCCAAGTCCCCTTCGTTCCACATCCTCATGCTTCACATTTGGGTCTTTGGGATATAAAGTCATAGAAACCATCCGGGGTCTATATCCCAAGCAACTTCTCCTATTCATCGATATCATCATGTTCTTTCCCTCAGCAGTGATTAATAGGAGATCCTGGTTCATCATTGGTATGGCTTGTGCAAGTCTCATAAAGTCCAAACCCAGCACCATAGAATGATCATCCATGTCCACAACTCTCAAATCGAGCTTTCCGAACCATGATCTGACCCTTATCTGAGTATTTTCCAATATACCATCAACAGCTCTAATGGAAGAGTTAACTGCTTTGAAGGCACTACATTCTCTCTCCATTTTTGCTTTCTTCCCAAAAGATCTTGCAGCCTTCCTGCTTACGAAGCTATGAGTAGCCCCTGTATCAACCAGAGCTACCAATCTTTTGCCTTTCACGGTTACCTGCACAAAATTCAATTTCAAGGAACCATCTTCCTTTACTGGTCTCGTCTTGCGCCTTATCTCAGCAACCTGTTTCAAAAATTCGTCCTCAGAAGTGTCAATAGACTTATGTTCCTTTTCGACGTTCGTCTTGAGATACCTTACTTCATTGTCTGGTTCCTATGGGGAACTCGGCCTTGGTCTGGCTTGATTTGTTTAAAGATTCCCTTCTACCGCGCTCTACTCAAGTGTATCACCCAATTGTTCATTGACCAAGTCAGGGGAGCTAAACTTCCGGATATCCCTTGGATGTTCACGGTAGTGAGCTTCCAACTTGTCGATGTAGTTGAGTTCTTCTTGTTCAATTACGACTACCTTCTTACCAAGAAGTCTCCTCTTTATTTCTTCCTCCATTTGCTTGACTTCAGTTTCCACCTTAGTTCTTTCCTTCCTCAACCAGGCCCTTTCATCGAAGAGCTCTTGAAGACCCAATCTACTTTGGTAGATTTCTTCATCAAACTCATCGAGCTCAATGCTTGTCGTACTTTCGCATTGACTTCTGAGTTCTTCTAGTTCTCTCCTAAGTTCCGAACAGCTTTCCCGAATCTTCATATTCTTGGCTTGCATCGCAACCCAGCTAGAACTCCATCGACCCATGTGTTCCAATAATTCATACCCGAGAGCCTTGACTGCACAATGGTCACCATCGTCCACCATTACTACTTTATCGACCTTCTCCATATTCGCTTGGTTGTCTGCCTTAGACCAAGCAGATTCACCTTCAATTTAACCAGGATAGCCTTATCCAAGTTTTTACGAGTAATCTGTTCACCAGCTCTAGACCGAGCTTTGCTATGCTTCAACACCTGAACCTCGTCCAAGTCTTCACGAGCAACCCTGCTCTGATACCACCTGTCACGCCCCCAATCTTTTTTTTTTCTTATTGGGCGGGTGCGGCACCACTGTGCACGTTATTTTCTCTATAACCGTGCATATGGACTATGCCTTCCATATAACCGTACTTAGTTTATTATTAAGAACCAAGTGAAACCGTTTATATTTGCACATAAAACATTCATAACCAATATGAAATTTAAACCCAAAGCATAACAATTGCACACAATTATAGAGGGAGGGGAAACTCTCGGTAAGTCTGCCCCAATGTTTTATAATAGAATTTCCAATATTACAACACAAGTGCGTCGGGCGTAAACCCACTGCCAACACTTAGAATTTATGTACAACAAAGGCACAAAACAGCCTTCCATATACCCACTTTCCACAGCTAGAGTGCGCACAACCGATATGCGAACATCTTCCTTAAGTTCGGCACAAACCTGCTCCATGTCCGTCGTCCATTCATGGCCTCCTTGCCAAGCTTCGACTGATACCAAAACTGCGCCCTTCTTATTTCTTATGCGCATAAGGCATGCGTAAGATCTACGCACCTCTTGTTTTCGTCCAAGACTTGAGCGAGAATGCTTGATGTCAAATGAGCTCTAGTGTTTGCTCTATATACGCTAGCCAGCCCACTTGTGAGGGGTGTCGCTTCTTGAAGCCGACCCCATAATTTGTTTTGAAACGCCATGTGTTAGCTTCTTTGGCGGGTCAGTCTTTGCCATGTGCAAAGTCGCCCACACCAAAGGTATAACCTTTCGGCCCTTCCATTCCGCACCAAGTGATATGTTGTTCGTCGCTCATTGTCACTCGAGCCCATGCTACCTGCCATCGTCCGAACTCCCGCTACTTGCTAACATTCGAGCCCGCGCTGCCTGCTATCGCTCGAGCTCACGCTGTCTGCCATCGTTCGACCCCACGTTGCCGCTGCTGCACGAACAGTTCACCGGGCGGGTGGGCGCACCCGTGTACAGCCCACCGCCACTACGATATGTATATAAGTCTGTACAACCTGTTCACCGGGCAGGTGGGCGCACCCTGTGCACAACCCACTGCCAAACACCGAACTGTATAAATTCTGCTGCATTACCCGTTCACTGGACAGGTGGGCGCACCCCGTGCACAGCCCACCACAAACACCGAACCGTGTAAAAGTCTGCTGCACGACCGTTCATCGGGCGGGTGGGCGCACTTCGTGCACAGCCAACTGCTGTATAGAATCACCACTTATATATATCCGCTGCACGAGTTGTGGGTTGGGCGGGCGCACTTGCACACATCCCTCCACCAATACATCATCCATTATATATATGTGCTCGCATGAACCGGCGTCGGGTGGGCAGGCGCACCTCGTGCACCGCCTCGCCCACGCCTTGACCCGTGACTTTGTATCACCAAACGTGCTACCGAAACCTGTATAACGTTTCGTCCCGTGCCCGGCTTAGCGGGCGCATCTCCTTGCCGCAGCCCTGCGCTATCATGCTTTATCGCCATGCGAATGGGATGTGTTCAACGATGTTTCGTTCGGGTCGCCCGCCCCTCAGGCACGGGTTGCCCTCGGGTCGACCGCCCATCGTGCACGGGGCGCTCGATTCTTTGTTTGCCTGCACGTTGTGTAGCCTCGCCCGTCATTTGCCTACCGTGTCTGGGTTGTCCGCCCATCGTGCAGGGCACCCATCCACCATCATGCACACCTGCCCGGGTTGTGCCCACGGCCTAACTGTTGTGTAGAGGACCGTTTTCCCATCGTGCGGGGCGCCCGCCCGTCATGCGGGGCGCCCGCCCATCATCGTGCGCCTGCCCGATTCACCAGGGCGTTACACCTAGGGTTGGGGAATACGAAGCCTATAGAGAAATATGTTGAACTGCTCACAAAACATGAGCCTATGTTGAAACATTCGCAAGAAGAAAGGCCAAAGACATCTTTAACATCGATATTCTTAATTGAGAAACTGGAGCAATCTCTTGATGGGTTAAGGAAGAGTGTGACACTTCCACGTAAGGGCAATATCTGGGATGTCTAGTTGATGAGTATTTTCTTTGTTGTTTATGTATATATATCGTAGAATATTGTGTATGCATATTGTATGTGGAAATGAATGCTTAAACATTAGAGTTGTTTTTTCTCGTAAGCGTAACTAGAGAAACATGTCATAGAACTGATAAGGAGTGTGTGCATATTGTATGTGGCAATCAATGCTTAAACATTGGAGTTGTTTTTCTGGTATGAATAACTAGAGAAACATCTCTGATAATGAACTTCACATTTAATATATATAAAAGAGAAAGATTCTGGGAGAGAGACGCCCAAAGAATATATTTATATATAAGATAGATTGTATATTTATATTGATATATTTAAATTGATTAATATGAGTATTGAATGAGATATTAAATTTGATTATATATAAATATAATAAATAAAATATTTTAATTTAAATTTTTGTTTTTCTATTATATAATATTACTGCTGCCAACTAGCCGTTGTTTCCTGTAAATTTTGAGGAAACTTCTAGCCATTCTACAAACCCATACCCAAGTTCCCAGTATTCCCAGGCTCCAAAAATTCATGAAACATAGGGAAAAACCCATTGATTATTTTTATAATTTTTGTTACGTACTCCATAGAGAATTTCTCACATATTCAAGGTTGTGTAAACAATACATAGTGTTGCATATTTTAGGTGATGATTTTTTTTCCAAAAACCTTGTGAATCTTAGATTATGGATCTGGCTAATAGAAATCCTACATAATCATGGATCTGGTGCATAGAAAGCTTACATGCGTCCGTCGATCATAGCATGGAGCAACACAAATCATATTGAGAGTATAATAGCGTAATCATGGCATGGAATTGTTGTATGTACCTTCCCGTGAACTTTTTATAAACAATTTATACGTTTTATTTATCTAGATGTAAACACATGATAAAAAAAAAAATATTGATCATCCCATCCTTTGGAACCCTGACAAATTATAGATGGGCACACTATGATAATGTATTTTGGTTCGCTGTGAAATTAGTAGGCTATTGTGGTAATTTATGGCTTTAATTTCATTGCCAGAGACTTGTGAAATCGTGAGGTCTTGAGGGCTTACCAGTGTCTATATCAGTTCAGATCCGCGGAAAAACAAACTTGATTAGAAATTTCAGATCTTGTTTCTAAAAGTGGTCTTGAATTGGCCTACCAGAGTGCTACCTGAGTGAAAAAACAATCATTCTCTTCATGGGCAACGAAGCAATCAGAAAAAGCAAAAGCAAGGTTCTCTGGCCAATTGTTCAGGGTTTAGAAAGAGTAGGATTTGTATTTTTTTTTTTTTTTCTTATTTTTTAGATTGATTTGGGGATTTTATGGAGGGTTTACGGAAACAAACATACACTCTTAAATTCGTCCACTTATATCAATTTCTTTATCAACGAAGTTACATGGAAACCAATCCGATAAGGAATTGAAAGAAACTACTATCTTGTCAATATTAAAGTCATCCACTATCCTGTCAATATTAACATCATGACGTTTGTGAATTTGTTTAATAATTAAAGGAAGCCTAAGTCTTCCCTTCAAATTTTAAAGTCTTCACATATCTTTATCATAGAATATTGGTGGAGATTAATTGGTTCAGGATTTGAAGGGAACATAGCTCCCCTGAGGAGAAAACATGTAAAACTTGAAATCTTCCTTTAATGAAGTCTAAAATTCAAATGGATTGTTTTGATCAAGCAAGTAATTCGTATCTTTAATTACAATGATCCTCTATGCATAAAAAATTTAAACCATTTAATAAATCCAAAAAGAACTAATATAGATATGTTATATCATAAAAACTTACTCAAATCGTCCGATAAATCTCAAAACTATTAACATGAATGTATTCTCTTATATAATCCTAAAACATCTAATAAATAAATAAATTATTGTTACTTTGGTCAGAAGGTAGCGTGAATACCACCGTCACCGAGAATGACAAAGTAATTCCCATCTCTAAAACATCTAATAAATAAATAGATTATTTTTACTCTAGTGAAAAGATAGCATGAATCTCTCAACCATAGCAAAATCATTTCTATCGTTTTTTTTTAAAGTAGAATTTGATTTTTAATCACACTAACTTTTCTCTAGATTGATTAAGATTTCTTTGTGAGAAAACATTTGGCTAAATAGTAAAGCTGGTTGAGTTTAATTTTGTGGATTATTTGGTATGTTTTACTGTTAATACAATCATGACCTTTAAGTTAATCTATCCTTAATTTTTGCTTGGTGATTGCCTCAACTCAATATTAATTGATGTACTTTAAAGTTTTTGAACACAGTGAAGTAGCTCTTAAATTTAAACCACTTTTTTTTAGCATCTTTTAGATTAGTCATGGAACCAAAAAGATCAGTAAGTTAAGCTTAGGCATAGGAACATAGGCTGGATAGTAAGTTAGGAGGTCTCGTGTCACTTATTAAAAGGTGACAATATCAAACCCTTATCACCACGCAACCTTGCGTGAACCAATGGTCGACCATGGTCGAATATTGCATTATGACAAAAAATTGTCTCCATATGAGAATCATGGACAATAATCGAAAATCATGGTCAAACGTGATTGATCATGGTCACCCATGTTTTATAGAATGAGACATCGTCGACCATTGTCAATCTTGGTCAACCATGGCCCAATGTCACATTATGACAAAGAATGTCTTGATGCAAAAATCAATGGTGGTCAACCATACTTAACAATGGTCCAACGTCACATTGGTACAAATATTGTCTTGATATGTAAATCAACCATGGTCTCAAGTGTCACATTGTGACAAAAAATGGCTCGATATGAAAATCAATGTTGATCAACCATGGTCTCACATCAAATTGTGAGAAATATTGTCTCAATATGTAAATCAACCATGGTCTAGCATCGCATTGTGACAAAAATTTCCTCGATATGTAAATCAACCATGGCCTAATGTCAAATTGTGACAAATATTGCCTCGGTATGAAAATCAACCATGGTCCACCATTGTCTAACGTTGCATTATGACAAAGATTATCTCGATATGTAAATAAACCATGGTTAATCATGGTCTAATGTAAAGTGTGATAAGAATTTTATCAATATGAAAATAAACCATGGTCAATAATGTGCTTATAATACTTATCTTAGGGTTTATACGTCTTGGGCTTTTCATATTTGTACCTTGGGTTTAATATTATTCCCTTTGGTTCATAATCCCTTTGGGTTTTAGTATTAAACACTTGGCTTTATTATTCTCTTGGGTTTATAATATCAATCCCTTGGGTTTATTATTTTCTTGGGTTTATAATATCAGTCATTGTTAATCATGGTCAATAATAGCCAACCATGGTCAAATGTCAAATTGTGACAAAAATTGTCTTCATATGAAAATCACGGACAATCATTGTCAACAATGGTCGAATGTCGCATTGTGAAAAAGAATGTCTCGATATGAAAATCAACCACGGTTAGCCATGGTCATCGATGGTCTAACATCGCATTGTGACAAGGATTGTCTCGATATATAAATAAATCATGGTTAACCATGGTGCAATGTCACTTTGTGATAAGGATTGTCTCAATTTGGAAATCAACCATGTTCAAGCATGTTTATTTTATTGTTTATAATATTTATCTTACGGTTTATATACATTGAATTTATAATAGTTGTCCCTTGGGTTTAATATTATTCCCTTGGGTTCATAATCCCTTGGGCTTTTAGTATTAATCCCTTCGGTTTATTATTCCATTGGGTTTATAATATCAATCCTTTCAGTATATTATTCCCTTTGGTTTATCATATTAATCATGGTCAACAATGGTTAACCATGGTCAACCATGGTCAAATGTCACATTGTGACAAAGACTGTCTCAATATGAAAATCAACCATGGTCAACCATAGTCCAAGTTTGTGTTCTAACAAAGATTGTCTTGATATGAAAATCAATCATGGTCAACCATGGTCAACCATGGTCCAACATCACATTGTCAATCATGGTCAATCATGTTCAAGGATTGTCTCAATATGGAAATTAACCATGCTCAACCACATTTAACCATGTTTATTTTAGTGTTTATAATATTTATCTTAGTGTTTACATATCTTGGGATTATAATTTTGATCCCTTAGGTTTATAATATTAGTCCCTTGGGTTTATTAATTTAAGGGTTGATATTCCTAGGCTTTAATTTTATTCCATTAGGTTTATAGTCCTTTGGGCTTTTAGTATCGATCCATTGGGTCTATTATTCCCTTCAGTTTACAATATCAATCACCATCAATTTTGGTCAACCATGGCACAATGTCGCATTGTTACAAAGAACATCTCGATATGAAAATCAATCATGGTCAACCGTAGTTAACCATGGTCCAATCTCGCATTGTCACAAAGACTGAATTGATATGTAAATCAACCATAGTCTCGAATGTCACATTGTGAGAAAAATTTTATTTATATGAAAATCAACCATGGTCAACGTCTTAGGCCCCTATACTACTAGTGTAACTCCTTATTGTTATTAGTAAAACCTCCTTATTATATAGATGTACCCATGTAGTTCCCATATTGTTACTATTGTGCCCCATAGAAGCCCACTATTGTTATTATTGTGCCCTTCCATTATTATTGTTATGCCAGATCTGATTATATTATGACCCCTTAGACTCCTATCTATAGAAAGGAGGTCTTTTAATTCGTAACATCCAAGAATTGTTCACTTGTGTAATGTAAAGGAGGTTCCCCCTCGAAGAGGCTGAATTCTAAGTCGTTCAACTATCTTTTCTATCTTTTTGTGGGTTGGTTTCATAACATTTGGTATCAGAGCTTTGAATTTTAGGGTTTCACTGCTCCAAACAAGTCATCGTGACATTTTTGCTATAACTTTTTTTCTGCCTGTTTTAGAGGCTAAAAAAAACCCATTTGGGCTGAAATCATTTTGAACCACAGGTCTAAATTTTAGAACTTTTCGCACTAAATTTGTGGAGATATGATCTAAGGAAATTGCCATTTTTGTAGACTGTTGAATTACATTCCAAACAGTTGACCTAAGGAAAATATTCATAACTTTTGTTTTGCGCATCAGATTGAAATTTCGTAAAATGTTACAAAAAGAGGACGGTTGTGGTTTCTTCTGTATATTTTTTAGATCCTAAGTTCAAAGCAATGACACGTGGCACTTCCTACAAGTTCTCACTTCTGAAAAGGTATATAATTAGGTCATCTTGGGAGTTTGTGCATAGCTCTTTCTTAGAGGATCTAAATTCGATCAGACTGGTGGCATTGGAAAGAGGACACAAAGGGCTACTATAGGTCACAATTTCAGAACTGGAAGAGCCGAAATTACAGAGTTATAGTCATTTCAATATCGAGCTCCTAAAATCAAGAAAAGGTGATATGAGGAAGTTTGATGGCAAGGATCTGGTAAAATGGATAGTTCAGATGGAGCAATATTTTGATCTACATGGTGTACCACTATTACAAAAAGTATGTATTGCATCTTTATATTTAGAACTGGATCAATTTTTATCGTATAAAGGGCTTTGTTCTCATAAACAACTTGTTACATGGCTAATTTTCATGGAGGAAATGATAGCACATTATGAGGATACAAAGAGAAACACCTTTTTTAGAGCAACACCACAACATTTTGAAAGAGTAAAAGGGCTTTGTTACATAGTGGAAAGTAAAATTATGGCAACAAGGAAGTCTACCACTTAAAACTATAAATATGGAAGTGTTGTTTCTCCTAGCCTTCCAAAACCTACAAGGGTTACACCAAAACAATTGGAAGAAAAAGAGAAAAAGGGCTTTGTTACAATTGTGAGAGAAAATGCACTAAAGGTCATAAGTGTGCTGAGAAGAAATTATTTTAGATAGAGTATGAAGAGGAGGAAGAAAAGGATCAAGAAACATCAAAAGAAGAGGATATATGCTAGGACTCAACCCCAGAGAAAGAAAAAATGAATCGGACCATATCTTGTAAAGCATTGGCAAGAATTACCACTCCTCAAACTCTCAAGATAGAAGGACATATTAAGAAGAAAAAGGTGAAAGAAGTGAAATATCACATCGAGAAAGAAGAAATGAATCCAACCATATCTTGTAATTCATTGGTCGGAATTGCCACTCCTCAAACTATCAAGATAGAAGGACATATCAAGAAGAAAAATTTTCAAAAAGTGAAAGATCACATCGAGCATCAAGAAATGAATCCGACCATATCTTGTAAGGGATTGGAAGAAATTACCACTCCTCAAACTCTAAATATAGAAGGACATATCAAGAAGAAAAAGGTTTAAGCAGTGAAAGATCAAATCAAGCATCAAAAACAAGTTCTCCAACTTTTAAAGGATAATGCCAATTTGGTGCAAAATCGAATAAAACAACAGGTAAATCAACATCATAGTGAAAAATGTTTTGATGTAGGTGATTGGGTATTTTTACTGCTACATCTCAAGCAAGCTATCTATGAGAAGGAAATGTTGGCAATACTACATGCACTTAAGAAATGGCGATCTTACAGAATGGGAAGACACTTCAAGGTAAAAATGGATCATGATAGTCTTAAATACTTTTTAGAACAACTATTATCTTTAGAAGAACTAAAAAAATGTGTCACAAATATGTTGGGCTATGACTTTGACATCATCTATAGAAAATGGAAGCAAAATTTTGTTACAGATGCACTCTCAAGAAAGGATGAGGATGTGTAAGCATTGTTTTGTGCTATTTCTATTATCCAACTAGATTGGATAAACAAAGCAAGGGATGAATGGAAGAAGGACGAAGAAGTATGGTCACTTATTCAAAAGTTGCAAATGATCCCAATTCAAAAAATATTGCCAGAAATTGAAGAGGAAGGAAAAATCATAATGGAACCTGGAGCAGTCACAGAAACCAGAACCATATAGCTACGAAATCAATCAATTTTAGAGTATCTCATTAAGTGGAAGAACTTACCCACTGAAGATTCCACATGGGAGGACAAGAATTTTATACATAAGCATCAATAACTACTCAAGCATTGAGGACAACACTTTTTGAGGGAGAGGGGCATGTTAGGCCCCTATACTACTAGTGTAACCCCTTATTGTTATTAGTACAACCACCTTATTATATTGATGTACCCATGTAGTGCCAATATTGTTACTATTGTGCCCCATAGAAGCCCAGTATTGTTACTATTGTGCCCTTACATTATTATTGTTATGTCAGCTCTGATTATATTATGACCCCTTAGACTCCTATATATAGAAAGGAGTTCTTTTCATTTGTATCATCGAATAATTGTTCATTTGTGTAATGTAAAGGAGTTTGTCCCCTCGAAGAGGCTTATTTCTAAGGCGTTGATCTATCTTTTATATCTTTTTGTGAGCTAGTTTCATAGCAAAAAAGAACTTGGGTTCTTCTATTAAAATTCTTTCCCTTTTACCACCTTGAACCACATATACTTTTACTACCTTAAACTGCTTTGATCTTCCCTTTGACCACCTAGCTTTTCTCACTTAATATTAATAACAATATATCAATGACTTATTGAACATCCTTGGAAATTAATGACATTGCGGAAATTCCTTTGAAAACACATTTATCAAGGACCCACACAATAGTTACATTCACATCAATTACAACACATTTCCAACACTTTCTAATCTTATTCATTTTTTGAGAAAAAACCTTCTTTCTAGTTCTCATGAGAATATTACTAAGCTAAAGACACTTTATTTAAGTGTTTTAATACCAATCCTTTAGGATTGTGTCTTCTAACCTACCAACATGAAACACTCATTCTAATTGTGATTGACCTTATTTCTCAGCGATCTTGATATCTTTCACCACATAATACCCAACTTGAAAGTTATATGGAATAAAAATCCTCTTCTTGTCTTTTGGCAATGTTACGAATCCATACATAGTATTCTGGTAACAAATGTCTCTTATAACAAACCTGTCTAGGACAAAAAACGAATAATATGAGATGGATTGGTCGACATGTAGATTCAAGTATATGTATGATCCTTTTTAAAGTGGTAGCTTTCAATTCATCCTTCTATCTTCAATTCATATTTTGATATCCTAGGACATCCCCACCTGAAAATGAGTTGATAAAAAATATCTATAGAGGAATAAGATATAAGAGAATAATACTTTTTTATGATCATTTCCCAACAATATACTAAAGGAGACATGGATTGGTAATACGAAACTTGCTAATTCTATGATAAGATGACAAAAGAATTCTTGGCACATATTGTGTTGAAACCTCTAAAAAATAACTAAATTCTGCAAACCATTGTGATGAACTTTAATAAATGATCTCTTATTTACACTTCAAATTAAGAAAAATGACCTAGTAGGTGGTATACTCCATCAAAATCTCTGGCTTATAAGTTAGTATTTGTCTCGAGGCTATGGTTGGAAAATTTCAATGGGTCCTTACTGCATAATTCATATCAATGCATATCACTCACATTCAAATGTTGATTCGCCATGCCTTTGATCACACAAAGAAACCAACCTGTGTGTGTGTGTGTGTGTAATATGCTTTCTTAATGTTGGTTTATTTAATTTAAGACCTTTGGATATGCATATTAATATGTTTGTGGATACATATACATATTTCTTTGGCTTGAAATCATCGTGATGCATGCGAGGAACATAAATAACTTGAGTGTTAAGGGTTTATAAGGGATGCTGGTTTGAATATATATATATAATATATATATAATATATATATATATATATCCAAAGGTCGTTCTCCACCTATTATTCAAACCAACATCCTTATAAACTTTAACACTCAAGTTAATATATATTCCTCACACACATCATGATGATATATATATATAATATAATATATATTTTGTTGAACATGGTTTTGAAACTTTGTGTTATCATTTCAAATTTTTCATGGGACATTGATGTGTATTACATATGGTATACACGTATATCTTATGGCTCATGGCTGTGTTAAATTTTGATGCAATGTTGTGCATATAATACCATGTATGAAGTCTAATGGTATAAATTTTTAACGTTGGTTTGTCTCTGAGAATGATTTTTCAGTTGTCAGAGAATGGTCACCATTGTTTTTCGTAGTGTTATATATAATACAAACACAACATGGTTACTAAATGGCTAGATATTTCTTTAAGATTTGGAACACGTTTTTATATGTTTCATTCATTGTCAACGATGATTTTTGATTTAATAATAAAATTAGTTGACATGCTAGTACTTCTTTGGCAATGTATGTGGCCACCCCTCGAAACTCTTATTGGATCAGTTCACGACATCTGTGATGAATCATATTCCATGTATGATATGTAGGCTATGTTTTTGAGGGTGTATTTTCCTAGTGGAATTGTTTCATTGATTTGTGGTGTATTCAATGAATGATTTCATCTCCAAAATATTGCTTTGGGTTTTGAGCATGTTAAAAAAATATTGTGTCATTTACTACTCCACTCTATCCCATCCTTGATATTCTACTCCCATTCTCATTCTTCCCCATAGGTTCTTGGAAGAAATCTCAAATAGTCCGTATGTTTACCTTCTTTGAAGGAAAATAAATGGGTTATTGGGGACCAATAGAGAAGGATTGTTGGTGGTAAAGATTCCCAAGAGCTATGGTTGAAATCTCCAATAGAACAAAATATGAAAACAATAAAGAACAGTCATGCAAGCATGTCAAACATTCAAATTCACAAAAAATTAGATAACAAACATATCCTGAGGTCCTACGTTTTAGGTAGATCCTTTACGATTGAAACCCTATGCTTCCTCCAAAATGTGCAAACCTAAAAATAAATTATAGAAGAATAGACATATAATAGAATTCAAATACATACATATAGATATGTTATATAATCACAAATAACATGATAAGTTAACATTCATAAGATGACAATTTTTTTTGGGAACAAGACACAGAGTTCTTTATTAATGAATAACATCAAGTACAAGAAAGCTACAACCTAATTCAAGCCAAAGGCACCGATGAAACCTTCCTCTGGATCTGTCCAACCTAACCCAACATAGATTTGCTCTATAATGAATGCAAAGGAGACACTATATAAGAGAAATGAACATCTCCATAAGGAAACAAGGTTTTCCTATAGACTGGGAGTGTAGGAGGCACACGGAAAATGAATCTTGATATGGGGGAATTTGGGTATACTACCAATACCTCTAATATGGTTTCCACTAGGCCTACCCAATGGGTGTATATATACCACCTCAATTGGTTATTTAAACTAGGCCATGGGTTCATGTAGGTGTGATTTCGGCAAAACCCGTAAACCCAACTGAAAAATAGCTTTTTATTTATTTTTTAAAAATTTTAAAATGTTTTACATGGTAATAGTTCATAAGAACTATGTATGTACACACTTTTGTAGTGGTTAGAGTCACATATGTATTTTTAAAAACATTTTTTTAAGATCAATTCAAGTCTACAAGGGACAAATTCCAACCATGAGATGAATTCCTCTTTTCAAGAGGACCAATTTTTACTATTGAAGCACTCAATTTGGACAAGAGAAAGTGTATTTTTGAATTAAAAACCCACATGTGCATATAATACCATGTATGAAGTTTAATGGTCTAAATGTTTAACATTGGTTTATCGCTTAGAATGACTTTTCAGTTGTCAGAGGATGGTCGTCATTGTTTTTCTTAGGGTTATATACAATACAACCACAACATGGTTATAAAATGGATGGATATTTCTTTAAGGTTTGGCTCATTGTTTTATATTTTGCATTCATTTTCGATGATGATTTTTGATTTAATAATAAAATTAGTTGACATGCTAGCACTGCTTTGGCAATTTACGTGTGCACCCCTCCAAACTCTTATTGGATCAGTTCATGACATCTATGATGACTCATCTTCCATGCATGATATGTAGGCTATGTTTTGGGGGGTGTAGTTTCCTATTGGAATTGTTTCATTGATTTGTTTTGTATTCAACAAATCATTTGGTATTCGAAATATTTCTTTGGGTTTTGAGAATGTTAACAAATTTTCTTTGCCATTTAATGAAAAATTTACTACTCCACTATGTCCCATCCTCGATATTCTACTATCATTCTCATTCTTCCCCATGGGTTCTTGGAAGCAATCTCAATTAGTTTGTATGGTTACCTTCTTTGGAGAAAAATAAAGAAGTTATTAGTGACTAATAGAGAAGGATTGTTAGTGGGAAACATTCCCAGGAGCCATGGTTGAAAGCTCCAATAGATCAGAATATGAAAAAAATAAAGAAAACTCATGCAAGCATATCAAACATTGGAATTCACAAAATTTTGGATAGGAGACATACCCAGGGGTCTTGCGTTTGAGGTAGATCCTTTAGGGTCCAAACCCTTTGCTTTCTCCAAAATACGAAAACCTACAAATCAATTATAGAAGCATAGACATATAATAGTATTCAAATTACATATATATAGATATGTTATATAATCATAAATAACATGATAATTTAACATTCATAAGATGACAACATATTTTTGGAACAAGACATGGGCTTCTTTATTAATGAATAACAAGTAAATGAAATCTACAACCTAATCCAAGCAAAAGGCATTGATGAAACCTTCCTCCTGACCCATCCAACCTAAGCCAACATAGATTTCCTCTATAATGAATGAAAATGAGATGCTAGATAAGAAAACTACTTTTTATTCGTAAGGTAACAAGGGTTTCCTATAGAATGGGAGTGTAGGAGGCACACGAAAAATGCAGACTTGATATGGGTAATTTGGGTATAGTACTGATACCTCTCATATGGTATCCATTAGGCCTACCTAAGGGGTGTATATATATCACCTCATATTGGTTATTTTAGTTAGGTCATGGACTCCTATAGGTGGGATTTTGGTAAGACCCATAAACCCCGCCCGAAAAATAGCTTTTTATTTATTTGTTTTTAATTTTAAAATTTTGTACATGGATATAGTTCATAGGAGCCACCTATATATGCACTTTTGTAGTGGGAAGAGTCATGTATGGATTTTGAAAAACATTTTTTTAAGATCAAGTCAAATTTCCAACGGACAAATTCCAACCATGAGACAAATTCCTCTTTTCAAGAGTACCACTAGCACTCAATTTGGACAAGGGAAAGTGTATTTTTCAGTTAAAATCCCACATGTGCATGTTTTATCAGGTTGGCCCTAAAGAAAATTGGACTCCCTTGGAAGACTATAAATATAAGTGACCTCAACCTCATTTTGACAACATCATGCAACATTATTCTATTTTCTTCCTTCACATGGGTTGCATAGGTTTGAGTAAAGTTCATGGAAATCAGTTCACACGGGTCAGAGATTGCAAAGTATGAAGCTGATGTGTGTTTCTAAGGTTTTGGTTCATAGTTGTGGGCTTGCTAATGGGATTTTCAACTATAGTTGTAGGCTTGCAGGCACAATGTAGTAATTGGAAGCTCTTAGTCACATGCATGTATCTTCATCCATGCAACTAGAATCTAAAGTTTGATTTTGACCAAATTTTTCGTGAGTTGATCACAAAGTTTGGTAGTTGACCACAAATAGAGATAATTGATTACAAGCTCTTGAATTAGGGTTTTGATTATTAGCATGGTTGGGTTCATCTCATGGATAGTTTTAGTTAATTTTTGTTGGATACATTTATGGTTAAATATATGGATCATTGTACTATCTCTTTGCTGAATGATTCATTGGCAATCTAATAACAAGAATAATTTGAAATAGCTTCCCCAAATTGTTTTTCCCTTGTCTCTGACCAATCCTGGTGCCTCTATGTGTGAATTATTTTCTTCTCTTGTTCCTTTGTGTTCCGCTGCATTGATGATGATATTGTTATTTCTATATACTTGCATATGTTGCTGAATAATGATGGAAATATGAATAATATTTTTTTCGTAGGTAAGCACCCACGGGGATTTGAACCAGTTACCTATCGCAAGGAGTGCCTTAACAGTGCACCCATTCACCATCAATCCAAAGCCCCATGGGCAGAAATATGAATAATGTTATGATGTTATGGGGTGAATTTAATATGTAGATAATGAAGTGCAATTATCAAAGCAAAAAACAATATATCCCTAAGAAAAATTAACATTGTATCAAATCTTGGCTGAAGAAAATTCATTGAAATTCACCCCTATGAAGACACCTTTGATGGAAGCATAAGAAGATGGAGGAAAATTAAAAGAATTCTAGGATTTGAATGAGACCCTAGACAATTTGGTTATTAGGATTTGATGGATATTATGAGTTTAGGGTTTCAGAGGAACCCTGGTCTATGGAAAGGTTTTGAGATATGCAATTTAGAAACCCTAGCATGATTAATGTGAATATGTTCAAGCACTTATTATAGATTTGATGAAGCCCTCGATGGGATAGTATATATTAGACATTGGTTATGAATAATTTTGATAAATATATTTAAGACAAGAATTATATATGGACAATGGATAGTCATGACTCTTGAAGTCTAGGTCAATAGGGAGATGATCACCTCTCATGGAAGATAAGTATGTTTTCGATCTATGTCACTTATGTATGTCTTTTATTTTGTTTAGATTTTTTTATTTGATCATTGATTATGCTTCCTACATATTATTTGGGTATTTAATACTTCTAACCTCATGATGAGATGTGATAAGTGGATCCTTGTTAAGGATCATCTTAGGTGTAGGAAACTATGTCTACTACAGGAAGAGGAGCTACAATTTCTTATGAAAAGGAAGTTGTCAAAGTGCTCCCACTACCAATATCAAATGAAGAGGTGTACATGTATTTGAATAATACAAGGTATGTATGGTGTATATTTTGGATGGCAAGGTAAGCCCTAAGGTATGATGAGAATATCACCTTAACAAATGACTCATAATGCGTATGATAGTAATTTTGATTCATGGTACTTATGGTGAGATGGTGCACTTAGTATTGGGAAACTATCTTACGTTCTATTTAAGTCATGGTAAAGCTACTTAGAAACATTGAATTTTGATATATTGGTATACTTGATATTTGTCAAGAATATTTCATTATAGACATTATGGATTTGATATAGAAGGATAGAACATTATTTTTGATATATGGTAGTGTGATGCTATTGTTAATGCTTGTGATAAGCATGATGAAAGTGTGACAAAAGGATTAATACTCTTTTTTATTTTGGTAAGGTTTTGTTGGATGCCCTGGCTTAATGATTGAATAATGTAAAAGTAGTGTAGTGATTATGATCCTTGAAGTATGATGATACACCTGTGAATTTCTCTAATAATATGAATCTCTCCCTTAATGAAAGTGTGATGTCATGTTCATATGTGGTGATGAAGTAGCTGAAGCTAAGATGTTATGACCATGATGGATATATGTTTGATTTTATTAGTTTTTCTAATGCATGAAAAATATTATGATAGACAGGTTGATATTTTGAATAATGATGATTGAAGTAGCTTCCCATTCAAAGGGAGAATCTCTCCATAAGATACATACACATGTTATCATTTGCATTATATGTATAGAATATTCTTTATTGCCGAAGTAAGGTTTTTGAGATGAATAGATTAAATATATGATTTTGATAGTCTACAACAAGTTCTGGTATAAGAAGAGAGGTTTTCCCTTAGTTTAAACCTCAACCACATGGAAGCAATATTATCATTGCAGCTATAAACCTCACAACCACACGGAAGAAAGCTTATGGGTGCAATTATAATTGCAGGTCACAAAATCTGAAGCTTTAAGAAAAAAATGAAGAATTGTTGGGTCCCTATAATACTAGTGATTACCCCATTTGTACCCCTTATTAATATTGTTGTGCCCCTATTATCGCCATATTGTTATTACTGTGCCCCATCGAATCCCTCTATTGTTATTTTTGTGGCTTTATATTATTATTGTTAGGTCAGTTGGGTTATATTGTGACTTCCTTAGACTTCTATGTATAGAAAAGAGGTTTTGTCATTTGTATCATCCAAGAATTGTTCATTTATGTAATGTAAAGGAGTTTACCCCCTCGAAGAGGCTGAATTTTAAGGCGTTGATCTATATTTTCTATCATTTTCTTGAGCTGGTTTCATAACATTTGGTATCAGAGCTTTGGATTCTAGGGTTTCACTGCTCCAAACAAGTCATCATGGAATTTCGCTATAACATTTTTTTTGCGATGTTTCAGAAGCTAAAAACAAAACCCATTTGAGAAGACATCGCGCTGACGCTTGGGTTCGAATTTCAGAGTGTTTCGCACTATATTTGCAAAGATATGATCTGTGGAAGTTGGTATTTTTGCAGACTCCTAAATTACATTCCAAACAGGTTACCTGGGGAAAATCGTCATAACTTTCTCTCTGAGCATCGGATTGAAATTTCGTAAGAAGGTATAAAAAGAGGACGGACTGTAGTTTCTTGTATATCTTTTTTAGAGCCAAAGGTCAAAACAGTGACTCGTGGCATGTTGTACAAGTTTGCTCTACTGAAATAGTCTATAATCAGGTCACTGTGGGAGATTTCGCATAGCGTTTCCTTGGAGAATCCAATTTGGATCAGACTGGTGGCATTGGAAAGAGGACACAGAGGGCTATTGTAGATCATAGTTTCAGAACTGGATGATTTGAATGTACAGAGATACATTAGAGGCAATATCGAGGTCCTACAAAGTGAAAAAAGGTGTGTAGATTCTTTTAAATTTTTGCTTAAGATTGGTTTGAAATTTATTTTGAAGGAATTCAAAGGGCATAGTAGAGCATTATTATGAGTAACTGATGCCCTGAGGAAAGAAAATGCAAACACCTAGTAAGGAACTTGAAAGCTCTAACATGACTCATGAAGAAGAGGAAGAAATGCAACATGATATATCAAAATTACAAGACCAAGTGCAACAACTGTCCCTTGCACAAAAAGGAACAGAATCTAAGATGGATCGTTTAAAGAAAGATGTAGAAGCTAAGATAATGGTTTAAAGAAAGGCATAGAAGCTAAGATGGACTGTTTAAAGAAAGGCGTGGAAGCTAATATTATTGACGTGGAAGCTAAGATGGATGATTTGAAGATAGATTTGAAGACAAACATGGAAGATTTGAAGATAGGCATGGAAGATTTGAAGACAGATTTAACAAAGTTTCTACAAGAAATGCTTACTAAGGTGAGGGTAGTAAAGGAAACTCATGATGAGAACAAAAGAAATGTTATTCATGATTTCATAGACTCTAATTTTGGATCAAATACCCGCCATATTCCAAAAATTGATATGAGGAAGTTTGATGGAAAGGATCCCGCAACATGGATATTACAGATGGAGCAATTTTTCGATCTCAATAATTTGCAAAACACATGAAAGTTACGTATTGTAACTTTATATTTGGAACCAAATCAGTTTGTATGGTATCAATGGCTTCGCTCTCGTAAACAATTTATCACTTGGGCAATTTTTATGGAACAATTGATAGCACATTATGAGGATACAAAAAACAACACTTTTTTTTTCCAATTGATAAGTCTCAAACAAAAGGGTTCAATATGGAGCACATTGAGGAGTTCCAAAAATTGAACATAAGGGCAAAAAATATTCCAGAGGAGCATAGGATTGATGTGTTCATAGGGTCTTTAAAGGATAATATCCAACATGATGTTCGTCTTTGGGAACTTGATTCATTAGAGAAGGCATTCAGGTTAGCAAGAAAAATGGAAAGCAAAATTATGGCAACTAGGAAGCATACCACTGACAACTATAAAGATGGAAGTGTTGTTGCCCCTAGTCTTCCACAACCTATAAGGTTGACACCACAACAATTGGAAGAAAAAAGAGAAAAAGGGATTTTTTATAGTTGTGATAGAAATACACTAAGGGTCATAAGTGTGCTGAGAAGAAATTATTCTACATAGATTGTGAAGAGGAAGAAGAAAAGGAGCAAGAAAGGTCAAAATAAGAGGATATACTCCAGGAACAAAGCCTAGATGAAGAACAAATGAATCCGACCATATTTTGTAATGCATTGGCGGGAATTAACACTCCTCAAACCATCAAGATAGAAGGACAAATCAAGAAGAAAAAGGTAATAGTGTTGATTGATTCAGGAAGTACCCACAATTTTATTCATTGGCAAAAGAATTGAATTGCTTCCTATATCCAGCACCAGAGTGTCAAGTGATGGTTGCAAATGGAGGAACAATAATTGCTCTGGAAAGTGCCATAATATCAAGCTATCCATGGGAGAATATGTATTGACTAGCCCAATGCTTTCCATTCCAATGGGAAGTGCTGATGTTGTATTAGGAGTCCAATGGCTACAATCCTTGGGTACAATAGCTTTTAATTTTCAAGAACTTTTCATGAAATTTTCTATGGAAGGAAAGGAAGTTGAATTAAGGGGTATTGTAGGGAAACCAGGAAAGATAATCAGCTCTAATGGTATGGCAAAGCTTCTAAAAAAGGAACGAAAAGGTGTAATTGCACAATTATGTTCGCTAGATGTTTCCACATTGGAATCATCTATATCTCCAGATCTCCAAATAGTTTTGGACAATCATTCCAAGGTATTTGAGACTCCCAAAGGTCTCCCACCTATGCATGATCATGATCATGCTATTCATCTGATTCCAGGAAGTGTTCCTCCAAACATCAGGTCGTACAAATATCCCTATGCCCAAAAGAGTGAAATTGAACGTATGGTTGCAGAAATGCTAGAGGTTGGTATAATTCAACCGAGTCAAAGTTATTTCTCT
>APFE031500740.1:44394-103901 GCA_000404065.3 Pinus taeda
AATTTCGGAGTATCTTATCAAGTGGAAGAACTTATCCGCTGAAGATTCCACATGGGAGGATGAGAATTTTATACAGAAGTATCTAGAACTACTCAAGCGTTGAGGACAACACTTTTTTGAAAGAGAGGGGCATGTTGGGTCCCTATAATACTAGTGATTACCCCATTACTATTGTAATTGTACCCCTTATTAATATTTTTGTGCCCCTATTATCCCCATAATGTTATCACTGTGCCCCATAGAATCCCTCTATTGTTATTTTTGTGGCTTTATATTATTATTGTTAGGTCAGCTAGGTTATATTGTGACTTCTTAGACTCCTATATATATAAAGGAGGTTTTGTCATTTGTATCATCCAAGAATTGTTCATTTATGTAATGTAAAGAGGTTTCCCCCTCGAAGAGGTTGAATTTTAAGGCGTTGATCTATCTTTTCTATCTTTCTCTTGAGCTGGTTTCATAACAAGAATGCACAAGGAGACAATCTTACAAATTTGGCACATACAACAGAAAGTTCTATGCGTAGGGAAGTTTGAACGTTTGACTTACTATAATGTGAATATGTTGACTAAAATTGTGTTTGCAGGTGACCGGAATATGCATATCAATATGTCATTATGATTTAACTGTTGAAGCTAGTATATGGCATTTGATTGAAAGGGCTTGACAAGATTTGGCTTATTGAATTAACTTAGTTGGTTGGGATAATTGATGATGCCTTAGAACTTTGACATGATGCTTGATAGTTCATAGATATGTTCAATCTTATGAATTTCTTGAATTCAAAATGATGACAAATTAAGGTTTTGACTTGATAACTAATGATTTTCCTTTATGATAGTGCTATGAAGGCATAGTGACTTTCAATGCTTAATGTTGGTGGTGATTTGGTATTGGATTCATTGGCTTTGACACATTGGTTAAAGTATTAATAATTGTGAGTTATCCTTGGTATATGCATTTTCATTTAGTGACAGAAATAATTCATGTTATGGCTATATGAATGGCTTGATGGAATTTGATATTTCTGATTAAAAAATTGTTAGATGAAGTCATTACTTCGTATTTGGATGTCAGCTCTACCTGAAATTTTGTCTGAAGAGTTTTTCACAAGGATATTGGCAATTTTTTTTATGATTTTGATATTAGTTTTGATCTGGAATCTAAGGTCTGATAAGCTCACTTAGTTGATTTGATTGCACAATATTTTTTTTTCTACGCAAAGGCTAAGCTAAATTATATTAAAAAGGAAAAAATATTTACAAGAGGGCGAGACCTCTGAGAGCACCATTGGACTGTGCAGCGCTCTATCAACCTATCATCCAAAATGGCCTTGCCACTAAGGCTTGTGCCTCTTACTGTGAATACATTACAGAGCATATAGTTCATAACATAGAAAACAGAACATAGACTATAATTCCTGTGTCCGCGACCATTTAAACCGACTTCCATGTCCAAGCTGGGGCTCTGAACTGCCCCCAAAATCACTGTGCAACCACTGCCTAAACTGCTACCAGACCATATCCAACGAGTTGCAACGAACCAAACAGAAACTAAAGAGCAGAAATCCCCACCCCACTGAGCAAGCTCTAACAAGAAGATCCACGTCCAAGACCAGACAAAATCACAAAACTCGACAGTCGCAATATTAGGAATTTTCCAGCAGTTTGTACGCATACCTACAAAAAACTCGCAGGGGAGACTCGTTCAATTGTCTTTGTCCAGCTGATAGGCTGAAAGCTTATCCAGAGGCACCCAAGTTATCTCCATTCCCAGAGGAACATCCTCCAGCTTCATTCCGGGTGGCAGAATTGGATATAATGTATTGGCATGATGGAAATCAGGCAGCTTGGGCTCGCCAGGCGTCGGAGGGGCAGAGGTGGTGGCTCCTGCCTGAACCTGAGTGTTTCTTGGCTGGTCTTGAGCTATTGCTGGCTCGTTCAGGTCCAAAATACCACCAATTTCCTTTTTGGCTTCCGCTTGCTCCTTAGTTGGCACCGACGAGCTTTCCTCAATCAAATTGCTTGGGGATGAAGGGACATATGAAGTATCCCCCCCTCGCCCACTTGGCGAAGAGATTTCAGATCTTCCAGGCAAATGCTCCTCAGAGGAACCCTCTACACCATCTTCTTCCTCGAAAATAATTGTAATCAGAGCCGAGATTGCAGGTTTGTTGGTACTGCGCCTATATTGGAATCTCGCCATCTGAACTCGATTGTAAATTGACTGCCCTGAGTCCTCTATTCCGATGGAGGAAGGGGATGCTCAATTCAGGGGGGAAATACGCCATGGACTGCGATTTCCCCGCCTTCCAGCTCCACTTCGTTGGCCTCCCCGACGAGAGGATGCTCTGTACCTTGGCGCCATTCTAATTAACCAGTGAGTCAGGGAATAATTCAGCCCAGTGAATTCCTGAATTGCACACCAGGCAGGAGGTTTTGTATTGCCTCTTCTGCCGTGCCTCCTTGAGCGTTTTCCCTTACCAGCAAATACACTTAGGAACAGGCAAACTGAAAGCAGGGATAATTTCTGGCAGATGGGCGTTCTCTCGAACCTCTCTTCACCAGGTGTCTGAACCGGCTCACAGTCGAATGACTGCTCATCCTTCTTCACCATTTTGAAATGTAATGGGTTGCTGTTCGGCAAGCGCTTCATTGATGAGGAGCATTGAATGCTCATTCCTTCCGGCGGCAGGCTTTTAATGGCCTTCATTGCTGATGCCTCTTCCGATGGAGAACCAACTGCCCGTCGCACCCCCGCGTGGCAAACTGAAAAATCATGTCCTCGCATGACAAACACCCGCATCCGGGTGATCTTCATCTCTGATTTGCATATCATAGTTGAGAATATTCTTGAAGGTGTTAAGTTCTGTTTCTGAGGCTGATCCCTGCAGAGACCCTTCAAAGAATTCCTCTCCTCTGTCCACTCCTAAATTGGCTAGAAAATCAGCTAATTTATTCCCTTCTCTCCTAATATGTGTGAAGGCTAATGCATTATGGTTCCGAAGCCATGTTTGGAGAGTCTCAAGTCTGGTTTCTAATCTCCAACTGTTGCTCACCTTCTGGACCTCCCTGCCCTGTTGGATCTTTGTGATCATATTTATTATGATCTGAGAATCGCCTTCCACTATGAGAAGAGTTAGCCTTTGAGTATGTGCAATCTTGAGTCCCCTCCAGAGTCCTTCCAATTCTGCTGCGTTGTTGGTGTTCCAGCCTATTGATCCGTAATAGATCGTTAGGGGTTGGCCTTGAGAATTTCTTATCGCACCTCCATAGCCTGTGTTGCCTGGATTTCCTTTTGATGCTCCATCAAAGTTGAGTAAATAGGTGTTCGGAGGAGGAGGAGTCCACCTGGATGGGGATACTTGATGTATTACTACATTGACTTGGGAGACCTGGGGAGAGTGAATATTAATTTGCCAATTGCTCCAAATGCTTTGTTCCTGTTGGTTAGTGGGAAAATCCTCGGCAACCCAATGCTTGATAGATAGAGTTTCTTGCATGTTGTTGAGAATGATCTTCCAGACTTCTTCCATCGGTAAAGTACGATCCCTGAAAATCCTCCGATTCCTTTCTTTCCATATGTTCCACATCACAATCCCTGGAGCAATTTGCCAAAGTGTGTTAATAATTTTACTTTGGTAAGGCGATTGGGACCAGGTACGAAGCGTGTTGAGGATATCTCCCTGCACTCTTCCATCTTTGCGACTTCTGAAGGAGACTTTTTCCCAAATGTGTCTGCTTAAAGGGCATGTCAACATTAGGTGAGCAGCTGTTTCCTCATCCTTTTTGCAATTGAAGCACATAGAGGGACCTGAAAATTTCCTCTTTCTCAGATTGTCCCATGTCAGAATTCTGTTGTGAGCCAGAAGCCAGAGGAAGGTCGATATTTTTGGCCAAATTGGCGGCTTCCATATTTTTTCCCACACTTTATCCTTGTTGAAGCGGTCTTTTAAAAGAAGTCTGTAAGCCTCCTTGGCCGTGAATATCCCTTTCTCTTCGTATCCCCACCGTAATTTGTCTTCCCCTGCTTCCTTGAGGATCTTTCTTTTCTTTAATTCCGCTGAGAGCGAGGATTGGATGGCTTCTGTGCTGTCTGGTAAGATCTGGTTGGTAGGTATCCATTCCCTGTGGTCTGAATTGGTGTGGCGGTTTCAGAATTTGTTGATCTTGTCCATGTGATTCATTCCCTGATCTTGGAGACCTTGGATAAGAGAGTTTAAGGCTGGCAATTGTTGCCAGGAGTCTGTCCAAAATCTTGCACTGCTACCTTCCTTTACCTCCCAGAAGCTTTGGTTTTGTATTAATTCTCGGTGCTTTATAGCAGAATTCCACATTGCTGAACCTTTACTTATTTCCGTCATTCGTATTATTTCCTCCCGAGGCAAGTTGCTGGCATATTTGGCATGCCATAATCGGGCCCATGGAGTATCCGGGTAAGTTAACCATTTCCACCAGATTTTCACTCCCATAACTGCATTGCTATGTTCCGGATCCCTGAGTCCTATTCCTCCTGTTATTTTTGGGATGCAGACTTTCTCCCATTTTACTAGAGCCCATTTCCTGTTAGGTCCTGAGTTGCCCCAAAGGATGTTACGTTGAAGCTGTCTTATTGCTTTCAGTACCCCTTTTGGCACTGCCATTAAAGAGAAAAGATAAAGCGGCATGGACTGTAGCACCGCTTTGATGAGCACCATTCTATTTGCCATGTTCAAAGCTCTGTGAGTCCATTGGAATAATTTTGTCTCCAGTTTTTCAAGAAGGTTGGTCCAGGATGAGTGCTTTAGAGATGATGCAATTAGGGGTGCTCCCAGGTATTTGGAGGGCAAGGAAGCAACAGAGAAGCCTATGATGCGTGCTATTGCTCGTTGAGTGATGGGGGGGTGTTGAAGAAGAATATTTGGGATTTCGCTTTGTTTATAAGGGCACCAGAGGCTTTGGAGAAAGTTTCAAGAATGGAGATTAATGAGCGGGCTTCTTGAACAGAGGAGTGCCCAAATAGCATGTTTTCATCGACAAACTGTTGATGAGAGGTAGTGGGTGTTTGATGGAAGGAAAGGCCTTTGAGGTGTCCCTCTGAAATAACTGCTTTGAGGCTTCGTCCTAATCCTTCTGCCATAATAACAAACAAAAAGGGGGATAGGGGATCTCCTTGGCGAATGCCTCTAGAGGGGTGAAAAGTGGAAGAAGGGATGCCATTGACAAGGATAGAGTAAAAAGTGGATGATATGAGACTGCTTATCCATCTTATCCAGGCCGCATCAAAACCAAAAGCTTGCAAGATTTTTTGCATGTATTCCCAACAAATGCTGTCAAAAGCTTTAGATAGATCGATTTTAAGAAGCATACCTGGTTTCTTCGTTTGCTTGAGGGAGTGTATGATTTCATGGGTGAGAATGATCCCATCCGTAATCTGTCGTCCCTCCACATACCCTGATTGTTCTGGTGAGATAATTAGTGGTAATATTGGTTTCAACCGAAGCGCTACTACCTTTGAAACAATCTTATAAATGATGTTGCACAAGGCAATAGGTCTGAATTTTTTGGGAGAGTTGGAGTTCTCAGATTTTGGAATTAGAGAAATGAAAGTTGCATTTAATCCTGGGTAGATCCAGCTCATGGATCTTGATTCTTCAACCAGTTGCCATACTTCCCATTTAATCAGCTCCCAAAAGTGTTGAAAGAAGTTTGAAGTAAAACCATCAGGACCAGGGGCTTTGCCTGTCTTTAAGAGTTTGACCGTAGCCTCTGCTTCCTCCAGACTGATAGGCGTAAGGAGTAGAGTGTTGTGCTCCTCCGTAATCAGACGCAGAATTTTGCTGACTATTGTTGCGATCTCCTCTGTTCTGTTGATATTCGGCTCTTGAGACATGGTCTTGAAGTACTGTAAAAATTCCTGTTCCATACCGGCCTGAGTCTCTATTTTCTCCCCTTGGGCGTTTGTGAGCTGGGAGATCTGATTATCCATTCACCGTTGTACTGTTGTTTTGTGGAAGAATTTAGTATTCTTCTCCCCTTCCTTTAGCCAGCGGATGCGTGATTTCTGTCGCCATAGAATCTCCTCCTGCATGTCCCTTTCTAATAACTTTTGTTCCGCCTGCTGTTCTTTATGCATTAGCTCCTCTGTTCTTCCCTCCATGATAATTGTTTGTTGAATCTTTCTGATCTCTTGAATGAGAATCTCCTTTTCTTTGAAGATATTTCCAAAGGTGTTTTTGTTCCACTTTTTTATTTCGCTTTTAAGAAATTTTAGTTTTTTTTGGAATCTTGCCATTTTTGTGGGCGCCATCGGATTGCATGTTTGCCAGGTCGTCTGAATGAATTCTTTGAATTCTAGATGAGACAACCAGAATGCTTCGAATCAGAAAGGCCTGTTTATGCTTGTTCCCGGTCTATTCCACTGTAGTGCAATTGGCCAATGGTCCGATCCAGAGAAAGGAACAATGTGGGCTAAAAATTCTCCTCCTGTGTGTATAGCATTGTCGGATATTAGAAATCGATCCAGTCGAGAGGCAATTTGCATTGGCTTAGCTCTCTTGTTGGTCCATGTATACAGGCCGTTGGAGGTGGAGACATCAATCAACCAGTTGTTGTTGATGAAGTCTTTGAGAAGGGAGCCGTCTCTGTTGAACCTGCATCTCCCTCCCTGCTTTTCCTCTAGAGATGCAATCATATTGAAGTCCCTGCCAGCAAGCCAAAGGGATAAAGTCTGTCGAAATTGAGATGCGAAATGGTGTCTAATATTTCCTCCTTCTTCTGCGATTCTTGAGGGAAGTAGACATTGGTTAGATGTCCGTATATATTGGTTCCCAGTAGATGAAATATTGCTTGTATGAAATGTTTGTTTGCATGAATATTTTGTAATTGGATTTTACTGGAATCCCATAGAATTGCCAATCCACCTGAAGCTCCTTGAGCTTCAATCGCTGTGACCTGCGCACCTGGCCAAGCCTTTGCCGCCGATTTTTCCAGGAATGTCAAGCTGCATTTTGTTTCTTGTACGAATAGAATTGTTGGTTTTTCTTCCATGATCAGATTTTTTAGAAGTTTCCTTTTCCTGGGGCCATTTATCCCTCTAATGTTCCATGATATTAGCTTCATTGGGACAGTTTGGGGTTGGAGTAGAAGTATTTGGTGAGTTTGGCATATCTGCCAGATTCAACCAGAACCTCACCAATCTTGATTGTCCTTTCTAGAGTCGATTTGCGCCCTCTTTTTTTGCTGTCTTTGGAATAAAATTTGCCATCCCATTGGCTTCCTTTCTGTACCCCTAAAGAATGCTTCTTTTGAGCTTTGCTCAAAACTTCTACGAGGTTGTCAACCAGCTTATCCGTGATTTTGTCAAATTTACCTGTTTTACAAGCTTGTTCAAGGCCCAAGATGTCAAGCTCCCCAATGTCTATAGTCTCCCCGTCTACCTCCATTATTTGCGGCTCTTGTGTGCCTTCTTCAGCTTCCTTACCTTTGTCCTGTCTGGTGCTATTGTTATCTATCTCCATTTCTGGGTTGTGCCCTGTTTCCGAACTCGTTGCCTTCTTTTTTCCTTCTTGCTGATCTTTTTGTGCCATTGGCTTTGCAGCGTTTTGTGTGCTTTTTTCCGCCATGACTTCATCCTGGTCCTCTGCATTTGCTAAGGCATCGAAGCTGTTGCTGGTGGAGGGCTTGGTTTTCTCTTCTAGATTCCGCTTAGGAGGATTCGTTGCTTTTTTGTTGCCTTTTCTTCGGTTTGGAACTTTAGTGTATCCGTCCTGTGACTGTTGTGCTTGATTGGTTTGGAGCGGAGGCTTTATGTTCAAAGGGCAATCTTGGAAGAGATGCCCTATAACATGGCATTTTCTGCAACGGAAAGGCACATGTTCATAATCTATTACTTGGATCCAATCTTGGTCCTCATGAAAGAGTCTCATCATATCCGACAATGGTTGCTTCAAGTCCATATAGACGCAAATCCTTGCATATGAGGCATATGTAGTATGTCGGACCGCTTTGGTTTCTTTTGCAACCTTGACGAAATCTCCTAGAGCCGAACCTATGGATTTAAGAGAGTCTCCCCCCCAATATTCTCAGGGTAAAGAGTATAGTCTGATCCAAACTGGTGCATAGCTTAGATCTTCCTTGTCTGGATTGAAACGAGCAACCCATTCTTGAAGAAAAAGCCCAGCTGAGTTGAAGAAATAAGGTCCTCCTTCAAAAACTCTGTTTCTATCTTCCAAGCAATTAAAGATAGCTGTAAAAAAACCTTTGGGCCCTAGTAATAAGGTTATTTCTCCTTTTGGATGCCAGACAACATTGATCCAGTTTCTCAAAGCTTTTTCGGTCGGCCATAGCCCTATAAACTTTCCTATGAGGGCATGGTCTCTCATGTATTGGATTCTTGCGTTAATGTGATGGCTAGGTAGTTCTACTTCTGGCCTATGAGCGGCTACAGGCTTACATGTAGAGGAACTTACCTTTGGAGGTTCATGCTGGTCTTGATTGCTGTGGATCTTCTTTGTATTCTCCGCGTCAGAGCTGTTCACTTCCTGATCAGAATTAACCCTCACTTCTGGTCCTTGCTGGCTAGGGTCGATTGGCATCCCGTCCCCTTCCGCCCCGGAGGGGGAAGTCATTTTACTGTGCGCCCAGTTCTTCTGCTGGTCACTTGTTGCTTTTTTCAGATCTGGCGAAGCCTGCCGTCGCAGGAAAGCTGCAGAAACCCTAGCAGTTTCAGAGCGCCCGTGACCTACCGTTCATAAGAAAAAACATATCTACTCCCTCTTTATTCGATTTGATTGCACAATATTGATTTGTGTAAGGCTAAGCATATTATTTTGGTCAAGTGTTATGTTTGCAGAAAGAATTGTATGAAGCAAGATTCTCGAGAATGGTATGTCCCCATTGATGGTTACTTGGAGAAGCCAGGAAGATGTACCGATTCGATCCTTCAAAAGTGGTCCAAGGTATGGCTTTGATTTTGGTTTATATGCTAATGGTCTATTATTGATAGGTAATGAGCCTACGATGACCAAAGTAAGACGAAGATGGCCTCTGAAGATTGAAATGAAGAATCATGGCATGATGAATTAAGTTTTAAATTTTGGAAAAGAAAATCTGTATTATGAGGTTATTAAATAAAGTGAAAATGCAAATCCTTGGAAATATCGATTGAATTTATGAAGAGATACTAATGAACTTGACATGGCAACCAATAGTTGATTGAAGCATTGATGTTTCATGTGAAAGCATGTCCATATGTGTGTGTGTGTGTGTGTTTTACATAGAATCATAGTCAATTTATGATTGAGCCTCTTCATACACACTGAGTTTTTGTCAAGCACCCTTCGAGATATTTGCATGGAACGATCAATTTCTAGTTTGAGATATTATTCCTATAATATGTAATCACATGGATGTATTGATGGTTTTATTGATGAGATGATCGCATCTAGGTGCTTCCTTAGTATGAGATCTTCCATGATATTTCAGATGAGAAAATATGTAGCTTCGAGCATGGTCAAGGTTAAGTACGATTTTGCTAACATGGCTAGATGCGGGGATGTTTAGTTAAAGAAGCTCTTTGGAGAGTTGTTTGAGAAGGTTATGAATATGACAAGGATACATTGCGATAATAATGAGTGGGATTGAATTAGCAGATAATACTGTATATTACTGATATTGAGATGTGCTCATTGAGACAATGATGCTATATGAAACAAGCTTATGCTTATGGTTGGAACCTCTGTGAGAGGGAGGATGAATAATATATCCTTTTTGTGATATTACTTTTAATATAATATTTTATTTCATGTCCTGCATGAACAGGATACTAATGCAATTGCGACATGATGATTATGTTGATACCATATATGAACTTGATGATATGTTTTTGATCTACAAAGAGAAAAATGATTGAGAACACTGAGTTAGGTCTTCCCCCCTATTTGAGCTCCTCGGGTGAGGAATTGAGATAGAGTGCTCCTGGGGTTGAGGGATCTCTAGACAATAGGATCATAGATGTTTCTTCCTTATCTATTACCCATAGGGTTGGATATGTTTCTCTCCTATTTTGGTCTTAGAAAAGTATACTCTAGTTGGCATCATACCCATAAGCTATGCTTGTTGGGATTAACACTCCCTGTTTGGGCAATAGGTTGAGAGTATACTTGGGGATGTAGAACCCAAATTGATTATGATGTAAGTGTTCTACCATATGACTCTTGAGGGTAATTATTGGGAAGATTAGTGGGAAATAGGATGGGTTTAGGTGTGCTCCCCTATATCACCTATTTCTCTATATAGGGTTGAAGATATTTTTCTCCCCCATGATATTTCATGTTGAGATATGCTTCTCGATGTGATTTTTGGGTTTAGATATGCTCCCCTACACTATTGCAGGTTGAGACTAAGCTCCCCGACATGGTTTCAAGTTGAGATGTGTTCCCTAATGTTGTTTGTTATTAAGCCAACTCACAAAAATATAGAAAAGATATATTAGTGACTTAGAAATCAGCCTCTTCGAGGAGACAACGTACTTTAAATTACACAAATGAACAATTCTTGGATGATACAAAATGACAAGACCTCCTTTCTATATATAGGAGTCTAAGCGGTCATAATATAATTAGAGCTGGCATAACAATAATAATGTAAGGACACAATAATAAAAATAATGGGCTTCTATGGGGCACAATACTAACAATATGGGTACTATATGGGAACAACAATATAATAAGGTGGTTTCACTAATAACAATAAGGGGTTATAGTTGTAGTATACTGACATAACATGTCCCTCTCCTTCAAAAATTGTTGTCCTCAATGCTTGAGTAGTTATGGATGCTTCTGTATAAAATTATCATCCTTCCATGTGCAATCTTTAGCGGGAAGTTCTTCCACTTGATGAGATACTCTGAAATTGATCCATTTCATAGTTGTCAATTTCTCAGTTCAGTGACTGCTTCAGGTTCCGATATGATTTTTCCTTCCTTGTCAAGTTCTATCAATATTGTTTGAACTGGGATCTTCTACAACTTTTGAATGAGTTCCCACCCTAATTCATCATTCTTCCATTCATCCTTTTCTTCATTTATTGAATTTAGTTAGATAATTATACCCACCTCTAACATTTCTGCAACCATACATTCAATTTCACTCCTTTGGGCATATGGATATCTGTAAGGACCGATGTTTGGAGGAAAACTTATTGGAATCAAATGAATATCATGATCATGATCATGAATAGGTGGGAGGCCTTTGGGATTCTCAAATTCCTTGGAATGATTATCCAAGACTTTTTAGAGATCTAGAGAAATAGATGATTTCGATGTGGGAACCTCTAGTGAACATAATTGTGAAATTACGCTTCATTGTTCTTTCTTTAGAAGTTTTTTCATTCCATTAGAGCTAATTATCTTTCCCAGTTTCCCTTTGATACCCCTTTATTCAACGTCCTTTCCTTTCGAAGAAAATTTCATGAAAAGCTCCTGAAAATTAAAAGTTATTGTACCCAAGGATTATAACCATTAGACTCCTAGAACAACATCAGTACCACCCATTGGAATGGAAAGAATTGGGCTATTCAATACATATTCTACCATGGATAGCTTGATATTATGGCACTTTCTAGAGCAGTTTATGGTTCCTCCACTTGCAACCATCACTTGACACTTTGGTGCTAGATATAGGAAGAAATTCAATTCCTTGGCTATCTTACAATGAATAAAATTATGGGTACTGACCGAATCAATCAACACTATTACCTTTTTCTTCTTGATATGTCCTTCTATCTTGAGAATGTGAGGAGTGGTAATTTCTACCAATGCATTAAAAGATATGGTCATATTCATTTCTCCTTTCTTTGGTGTTGGTTCTTGGTGAGTATCCTTTTCTTTTGACGTTTCTTGATCCTTTTCTTTCTGATATTTCACTGCTTGAACCTTCTTCTTCTTGATATTTCCTTTTATCTTGAGAGTTCGAGGAGTGGTAATTCCTACCAATGTAGTACAAGACATGGTCAGATTAATTTCTTCTTTCTCTAGGGTTGGTTCCTAGTGTATATCCTCATCTTTTAATGTTTCTTGATCCCTTTTTTCCTCCTCTTCACAATCTATGTAAAATAATTTCTTCTTAACACACTTATGGCCTTTAATGTATTTTCTATAACAATTGTAACAAAGCCCTTTTGCGCTTTTTTCTTCCACTTGTTGTGGTGTCAACCTTGTAGGTTGTGGAAGGCTAGGAGAAACAATACTTCCATCTTTATAGTTGTGAGTGGTAGACTTCCTTGTTTTCGTAATTTTTCTTTCCAATTTTCTTTCCAACTTATATGCTTTCTCCAATGAATCAGGTTCCTAAAGGTGAACCTCGTGTTGGATGTTATCTTTTAAAGTCCCTATGAAGACATCAATCCTCTGCTTCTTTGGAATATCATTACCATTATATTCAATTTTTGGAATTCCTCAATGTGCTCTACCATTGAACCATTTTGTTTGAGATTTATCAATTGGCTAAATAAGGTGTTGCTCTTTGTCTCCTCATAATGTGCTATCATTTCCTCTGTGAAAATTGACCAGGTGACAAGTGCTTTACGAGAAAAAGCCTTCTATACCATACAAAATGATTTAGTTCTAAATATAAAGGTGCAATACATACCTTTTGTAATTGTTTCACATCATGTAGATCAAAATATTTCTCCATATGTAGTATCCATGTTACTATATCCTTGCCATTAAACTTCCTCATATCTCTTTTTATTGCTTTTAGGACATCGATCTTGAAATGAATGTAACTCTATAGTTTCAAATCTACAAATTCTAAAATTGCGATCTATGGTAGCTCCCTACATCCTCTTTCCAATCACACTAGTATGATTGAAATCAGATTCTCCAAGAAATAGTTATGCTCACTCTCCCAAGGTGACCTGATTATATACTATTTCAGTAGAGTGAACTTGTATGTTGTGTCACGTATCACGGTTTCTACTTTCAGACCTAAGAACGATGCACAAAAAACCATACTCCATCCTATTTTTGCAGCTTCTTACAAAATTTCAATCTAATACTCAGAGAGAACGTTATGATGATTTCCCAAGGTCACCTGTTTGGGATGTAATTCGGGAGCTTGCAAAGATTCTAACTTCCTTGGATCATATCTCCAAAAATATAGTGCGTCAAGTTTGCAATTTGGACCTCAGCTTCAACAAGATTTCATCTCAAATGGGTTTTAATTTCAGAGTCTTAACCTTCATAGAAAAAAAATTATAGCGAACATTCCATGATGATCTGTTTGAGATGAAACTCAAGATCTTGAAAAAAACCCTAAATTCCTCATATCATATCTCTGAAAATATAGCGATACAAGATCTGACATTTGGAATCGAGTTTCAGAATTCTTTTGGCTCAAATTGGTTTTTCTTAGCTTTTGAAACTTGTAGAGAAAAATTTATAGTGAAAATTCCATGCTGACCTATTTGGAGTAGCGAAACCCTAGAATCCAAAGCTTTGATACCAAATGTTATGAAACCAACTCACAAAAAGATAGAAAAGATAAATGAATGACTTGGAATGAACCTCTTAGAGTGGGCATACTACTTTACATTACACAAATGAACAATTCTTGGGTAATACAAACTGAAAAAACCTCCTTTCTATATATAGGATTCTAAGGGGTCATAATATAATTAGAACCGACATAACAATATAATGTAAGGGCACAAAAATATAATAGGGGGGTTCCACTAATAAAAATAAGGGGTTACACTAGTAGTATAGGGACCTAACATGGTTGCAGATTGAGACACACTCTCTGATGTTGATGTGGGTTGTAGAATTGGCTCCCCATTGATGTTTCTTGTGTAGTAGCATTGGGATCCCCGCTGGCTATGATTTTGGGTAGTAGCAGTGTCTCCCTGATGAATAGACGGTGGTAGCTTAGGCTCCCCTTCGATATCAAATTATTCTTCTTTTAGATTCAAGAATGTTTAACATATGAGCAGAGACAATATAGATATAAGAGATAATAAGTAAAGATGAACAATGATGACATTTGTTGGTGAGATATTTGAGAATATATATGATTTGATGACAGGATTCTTACGATGATTACATGATACAATTGGAATTTATCCCTAACTGAGAGGGAGTGTTAATTTGGAAGGTTAGTGATAAATTCCAACCATCAAATGAGATTCCACTTTTCAAGAGGACCAATTTTGACTATTGAAGTGTACTTTTGAATTAAAAGCCCACATGTGCATATTTTATCAGGTTGACCCTAAAGAAAATTGGACACCCTTGGAAGGCTATAAATACAAGTGACCTCAACCTCATTTGGAAACCATCATGAGACATTCTTATATTCTCTTGTTTGGTTTGGCTCACACAAGTTTGAGGCAAGTTCACATATATAGGCTGGCCCAGGTTCGAGATTACAGGGTCCGAAGCCCATGCATGTTTCTAAGGTTTTCGATCACAATCACAAGCTTGCAAGATCAAGGTAGTGATTGGTATATCTCACTCACATGAATGTATCTTCCTCCATCCCAATGGAATCTAAAGTTTGAGTTTGATAGAAATCTTTACTAGTTGATCGTGGATAGCAATTGAATACATGCTCCTGAATCATAGTTTTGATTATTAGCATGGTTGGGTGTTGTAATTTTTTCTTCTCAATGATGTACAAAAAGAACCCACTTAATATTTTGGATGACAAACAATCTCAACAATAGAAATGACTATTAAACATTATAAATCTGCAGCTATTGATAGAAACAAAACCTGCCAAAATTCTGATCTATGCTACGATCATAGTTAAACAGTGAAAGAAAGAGCCCAAATATCCAATGGAATCCAGATATGTAAAGAATAATTTTATAATAACACCTTTGAAAAGAATAGATAAATGTTACCAGTCCCCCTCTATGGGATGGGTTCTTGGCTATCCTCAAACATCTTCAGCTTTTGTAGAGTCTCTCTCCTCTATCATGCATAAACCTAGAAAAAATATGGTGCGCAACAATGAAAATAATTAGAGTTACAACAATAAGTGTAGCAATGAAAATAAGAAAAAGTGAATAATGAATGGAAAACCCTCCTATTTATAACAAAATACTGAGTTATCCTCAAATGATGAGCAATAAGAAAATATTATTAATCCCATTCTTGGAATTACCACTTGGAATATTTTCCTATATTTGTTTAGGAGGGAAAAAGTATTTAAATTTTTATTTAGAAAAAAAAAAACAAATAAATGACTTATTTATCATCTAAATGAATTAGTTAAGGAATAATAAACAAATAAGGATTTATTTAATTATTCCTAAGGGATTTAGTCAAATTTAACAAAGAATACTAATTAATTAGTGATTAGTTAATTATTCTTAGAGAAAAATAATGTTTTTTTGTTTATTTTTCACGATTGGGCCAAAATTGACAAGGAATCATAATAAAACAGTGGTTTAATTAATTATTCCTAGAAGAAAATCAAATAAATAGTGATTTATTTAATTATTCTTCATGGGTTTAACTATAAATTACTTAATAAAGGTGGTTTATTGGGTAATTTCTCACAGTGAAAGAAATTTTACTATGGTAAAATTGGCTTTACATGGTGTAGTTCAATCCATCTAGTAAATTAGTCTAGATGATCAATTTTTTAATGATAAAAAATTGGCCCCCAACGTATGAGTGTTAGGAGCAAAACATATGACTGATGTATGTTGTAAAGACGGAATCACTTAGACAACTTAGGGGAGTCAAGGAGAGAGCAATGAAGCTGAATCTGAGAGAGGATAGTGATAGAGGGGGTGAGACTAATGCAAGTTTCCTTTTATGTTGTGCTACCATACCTCAATGAGGCAGGGGAGGCATACCCTTACCCACTGGGATAACTTAGTACAAAAATAAAGGTTCGCCCAAAAATATAAAACTGAGCAATGAAGTACATGTTGAATGGTACATGATATGCTCGCATAACAGAGCCATAAAATAATACAATGTGTCCCATATACATAATGAACCTAGAAAAACATGAGCTAGGACTGAATACAATAATATCTAAGTACACGAGATACAAAGCCCTTTCCCTCAAAAAATGGGTGGGAGGGAGGGTAGAACAACCGAAGAAGCCTTTATGAACAAGGAAGGGCTCTCCAAAACTGAATGGATCCTCTAGAGGAGATTTGCATGATATGAACACTGCAATCGGTAGGAACCGAACCCATAAACTATATTGAACTGCATCTGAGACATAGCATAGTAGGTATTCATCCAGGCATGTGGGGGGCTACCTAAAGGGCCACTCGCTCATGAGGTTTGAAACATATCACACACACCAGGGAATCACTTGTACAATATGATGTATCACTGGACCATCAATTGTATGGATGATGAACATGAAACAACCAAGTCAAAGGGTAATAATGAGACCCTATGATCAATCCAAGGTGTTGAACAAGAATGGAAGTTGGAACTAAGATACACCACCCTCTAGGCCGTTCTTTTGGAATAAATGAGATGATGTCGACAAAATAGGGTCTAAGATAGATGAGGCAATGAGGATCCTCAACTAAAGAAAGAGGAAAAATAGTAATTTTACAGATGGAATGACACCATGGATAATGGGAAAAGGTGGGATTGAGGAACAAACATATGACTTTGCTTATCAGAGCATAAAGTACATGGTTGGCCTGGCAGCAACTAACTCAACTCCAGAGGGGATGGGGACAGTATGACCGGAGGCCAAAATGGGCAACACAAGATGATCAATATGAAAATATGGATGGAATACTATGACATGAGATGATGGGAAATGGAATAGACTCCAAGAATGCAAGGGTGACTCGTCACAGATGGTCTGAACAAGGGTTACTCGATGACGCTACCACACCGACTAGGCCCAATGAGGACCATGAAAACATGAGTAAATGATGGTTACGCATGAAGAAAATCAACATATGGTACTACAAGTATCAAGAGGAGGTGGACCTCAAAATACAAGTGTCAATTTATGATGAAATTTGATTTTGAGAGACGACAAAGAAACCTTCTTGGAAAAATGGTTTCCAGGTGAAGTATCAAATCATCAAAAACTGAGGAAGACCCATTTTAGAGCCCAATGAGAACTTTCCAATGGTGTTTATGGTTCATCAAACTGAGCTACAGTATAGTCATAATGGGCGATATAAAAATTGGGGATTTTTCTATAAAAGGACGTTTTCCCTCCAGTTTGGATTCATTTGCTAAGTAAGCTGTGGTGAATTTGGAGAGGGGGAAAGGTCCCTAAATATTTTGGAGATTGTAGCGGACAAACTGACCATTGGAATTGGGATTTGAGACTTTCAAGCAGGTGGCTTTACTTGTCTAATATGGCCTTATTGCTTCTTGGAACGATGGTTCTTGATGAAGAATTAAGGGAAGAGGAAAACGAGAATGAACTACTAGAGGAGTTCTAGAATCATCCTCACCCACTAAGTCAAACATGGGGAATACGTGGACATAGAGTAGAATATTTGAATATGTGGTATCAAATGTCTATGATATGTGATAGGCATATGGCTCATTGTAGAGGCCAGTAGGACAAACTATCCAATGAATGGGAGGATAATCAACCATACCTAGTTCCAGTGGGATCTAGGCCGAGAATTAATTGAGCAAATGGTCAGGGGAAAAGAATCATGCCCCCAATCATGGGACACTGATCTGGTATGCAAAGGCGGGAATGATTTCCCCTAGCAGGAGGGGTTTGGGGAGCGCCATTATGTTTCAAGTGCTAAAAAAAGGGAGCCAAGCGTCTCGACTCAACTTGGCACGAGATCTTATAAAGGAGATGTAAGGGCCTATGTGACCTCCAATATGCTATGGGCATACTCGATGTAATTAGATTTAAAGGCTCTAAACACTTATATGATACATAATATGATTATGTATTTTACATGACATTGATGGTTCACCATTTGTTTTTTTATCTTCTGTGGTATACATGTGATAAATGCCAATCTAGAATGTTGTTTGCAATAGTGATTTTGGGCTCTAGGCACGTGATTGAAAGTAATGGTTTCAAATTCACATACCGATAGATTCACTCGTAGATATTTTCTATATAGGACATGGTTATGCACATGATACACACCATTCAATTGCATGACAAGTAGCAAGGAATCTAAATAAACATGAAGATGAAGGATGCGATGAGTGAGGGCATCAACTAACAAACCTATCACGACATCATATTTGGCCTGATTATTGGTGGTAGATCCAATGCATACGCTATTTGAAAGGACTAACGTATGCAAGGGGGTTAAAATGGCTGAGGCTAGATTCTAGGAGAAGAAACTTGCACATTGGCATGGCCAATATACAGTGTGGATAATGGATCCATCTGAAAGGTGTAAAAGACAACAAATGAGATGATGCAATATATCTGACTTCGAAATAAAGACACACAAATCAAAGGGATGTGATATGAGAAAAAATTTATTGAGGTAGAGCGCATTGAGAGAATTAGGAAGGAAATGGCCTTCAAAATCCTCTAAAGAAATGCCCCCTTACTTAAGGGTAGGGGTAATCAGGGGTAGACCTAGATTCCATGGTGTCCTCATCAGGATGAGTGATGGGCAGATAGGAGCGAGACTGACTACATGATATGGTGGGATTACCTGATGCACATATGCATCATCTTGAATGGTAGATGATGGATCTATAGATGTTGAGACTTGGGATTCTCTCGAAAGAGATTCGATAGAACTGCGCACAGAAACCTCAGAAAGGTTTGTTTGCGAGGAACTCAAGGATGACAACAAGTAAAGGATATGGCCTATGGTGTCCATCATCTCGACATCGGGGGGAGAATCACAATAGTGGGGCTAGAGTCTCCCCGTTTTGATTGACTAGTGGTACCAGAATCCATGGGTAGAGGAGTAGATGATCCACTATGAGTGGCCTTGTATTCACAAAGAACTTCAAGGAAGTCGTGAAATTCATCGAGATGAGGGCAACAATGGGAATAGTGACCATGATGATCACGTAGGGCACAAGGGTGGTTTGTGCACAACATTTTGAGTTTCTTGGGTGGGCCCAACAAGTTAACACTGACTTCTGGGATATTTGACTGAGGGAACACTTCATGAACCAAAGGTTTGAGTCAAGGAAGTTTAGGACAATTATTGGTGACATGCCCAATGACTTCACGCAAAGCACCTGAATGTGATAGCTTTGGGGCTTTGGGGGTTGGAGAATCTTTGTTAGCCTTGTCCTTAAATTATTTCCTCTTAGGTTTCCCCCCATCTGGATGTTGTCAAAATAGGAGTGGGTTCTTGTTGAGGTTGCAGTGGAACTGGAGTAGTGACAGGGGTTGTAGGGACCTATTGAACTAGGGTCAAAGCATGATATGGTCGTAAATAACTAGGCATAATGCTTCCTGGGGGACCAATTTACCATACTGGGGTCCCCAAGGTCATGTTAGGAAGGACCAGCAAAGCCATGATAGGGACAAAAAAGGTTCTTGGAGGAGTAAACAAGGAAGTTATCTATCCTACAAGGAAATGTCCTGGTCGAACAACTCCTAGATGGTTAAGACTTGGAGGAGCGGTTCCTTGTGGGAACACAGGAGAGGCACCCACAAATGGAAGAAGTCCTAAGTGGGTGGATCCAGATGACTCGACTAAGATGGTAACAACAGAGTGCTAAGGAGTTGGTTGTTGATCAAAGGTATTGACCTCGTCAGAATCCATCATGAGGATCTGGTTGTCACGAGGACCAGAAGGTTGGGGGGGATAGGCTTCTTAACCTAGTTGGGGTTGAGCAAAAGAAAATCCTTACTGAGGGATAGGATTTGTGAGCACAACTAGTTGAGGTGGCACATGATTCTGAGGTGATTTTTGACCTCGAGATGCTGCTTGATCTTCCCACATTTGGCGCATCTGGGGTAAAAGAGGACACTCATGTGTATAGTGGCCATGTACACCACAACATGCACAAGGCTTGTTCGTACCAATAGCCTTGTTCTACATGGGATGGCTGCCCTATTGCTAGTTGTTGGTGTTAGGCTGGTGCCCCTAGGGTTCACTAGGCTGGTTACCTTGGTTACCCTGGTTACCCTTCCCCTTGTTCTTTTTCTTTGAATTTGAGGCATTGGTTTCACTTTGTTGCGCAAACACCTAGCCCTAAGAGGGTGGTGGCTACTGGGCCTGAGGATGCATGGGATGTTGTGGCACTAATGCTTGAGGGGCTAAAGCACCAGCCTCTGCATAGGAAGGAACAATAGTTTGGTAGACGGGTTGGGGCTCTGGAAACATGTTACTAGCAGGAGGGGCATAAATGTTGGAGGAACTGGTGACCCCTGCTGATAGCTATAACTCTACTATGAATATGGCAAAGAGTGTGAAAGGGATTCAATGATACCATTTGCGGTGTGAGATTGCCCCAATGCATTGGCACTTCCAGGACGAGGGAGCTCTGGAATGATGGTATAGACATAACTGGTTTATGCATAAATCAGATCATATATCAAAGAGGTCTAGAGAGCTTCTTCCTCGGTTTGAGGAAAATGGGACATGACATATTTCCTGATGCAGGATAAAAGGCTCTTAAGAAACCAATCTAGATAGACACGGTCTTTGAAAGGTGGGGCACGACATGTGCTCCTCCTTCGATGCCACTCTTGAACATGGTCAGAAAGGTGAGTGGCAGAGGACTGAAGAAATGTGGTCAATAGCTCCATACCAATGTCGTATTGGAGAGGTAACTTGAAATATGATAAGAACACTTTAGAAAGTAGTACGAAAATGGAATGAGAGGCAGAGGGCTGGTCTACATACCATTTTGCGACGTCTCCAGTGAGGGTGCGTTGGAAGAGCTGAAGACAAATAGAATCATCAGTTATGGAGTTGGATGAAAACCACATGTGGAAGGATCAAACATGGTTGGTAGGATCCTCTCCAGCAATACCCTCAAACTTTGGGATGTCTAAGGGAAGCTTAGGCGGCATAGAGGGCCAACTAGCATCATGGTGTATGGGGTCATTTACCAACTAGTTAAGATCTGGTAGACTCAACCCAGCCATAAAGGGGAGCATGGGAGTTTCCGAATGGTTCCTGAGACTATTTTCCTCATGTGACCACTGGCATAACACTGGAGTGACCACCAGTTTGGGTTCCTACACTAGCTATGGGTCCATACATGGTGACCATATGCAGTGAAGGAAGCTCAAAATCAGATGAGGAATCAAAAGTTCCAGGAGAAGAGTCGGTATGGGAACTCGAAGGGCTATGAACTCAAACCCAATGGGGAGGAGTAATACGCCCAAGAAGAAACTGGGGTTGAAGGCCTAATAGTCTCCGTGACTCATGCCTTGGTGGTGCAATGATGGAAGGACACACAGAACAAGAAATGGTGAAGGGAGATCAACAATATATCTTTTATCTCTGATGCAATGAGATAAATTTATTATGTTAAGTCTTGGCTTGGTAGTGTAAACCAAGAACCATTTGCTTAAGGTGTGCTTATGTGTGCAAGTGTATTAATTGATTAAGCCTAGATCATGTTTGTAAAAAGGAAAAAACCTTGCTGCAAATAAACTAAAATAAATAACAAAAAATAAACAAGAAAACAATTGAATAAATCCCACCCAAACTGGGTTTGAAAACACTGTACTGCTTGGTGGATGAACCAATGGGAAATACACTAAAACGTTCAAGATATCTAAATGTTGGCGTGAATAGGATCAAGTGACTCTAAGCTACTAGAAAGTGGTGCAACAATAGCAAAAAACCAAAGGGGAAGATCGCTGCAAAAAGATAGGGAGGTGGGTGAAACACTTAGAGAAACAGATGGGACCCTGAGGCAAATGACCAAACAAGTTTAAAATTAAAACTATGGATGTTAGCAACATATTTTTTCAAATCTAAAGCAAAAGGTTACAGATCTGGAAAATGTGGCTGAAAGCGTTGCAAAAACTTAAACTTCTCACTCAGCTAAACTCCTCCTAGAAAGGTGGAAGTGTACTAGAAGCCCTAGGGGAGGCTATATTCGACTTCGACGAGTAAAATAGATTGGATCAAGGCCTAAGTAGGATGAGACAAAGGTCAGAAATCTAGGAAAAATCTCTTCAACAAAACCCAGAAATAGATCTAAGAAAAAACCTAAAACCCATAAATCGTACATTTTGACTTGACTTTTGATGAAATCACACATTTTAGGCATAAAGTTGCGTTCTAGAGCCTAGATCGCACCTTTTGGGCTGAAAACTATGATTTCTACTCTTAGACTCTCAGTTTGCAAATTTCAGAAAAAAGTGTTGCCTTTGCTGCGACTGGTTACTACGACCTATGGAAATGACCATAAAGCTTATGAAAGTTAGAAATTTATCAGATCTAGGGTTAAAACACTAGGAAGCATTAATATAATTGAAAAATAAGAAATGCTATGCTGAAAACCAAAGGTCATCCAGGTTTCTGGATTTGAAGTATAAAACCTAGTAGAGTAACCAATTTATATTGGAGACCCAGGCTTATGAATCAAAATTATTCCCCAGTGGAGTCACCAATTTGTTGTAGTGTTTTGTTCTCAATGATGTACAAAAGAACCCACTTAAGATTGTGGATGACAAACAATCTAAACAATAGAAATGATTGCTAAACATTGTAGATTTGCAGCTATTGATAGAAACAAAACCTGTCAAAATTCTAATCTATGCTACGATCATAGTTAAATAGTGAAAGAAAAAGTAATAACCCCAAACATCCAATGGAAACCAGATATGTAAAGAATTTTTTTATAATAACACCTGTGAAGAGAACAAATAAATGTTACCACTCCCCTCTATGGGATGGGTTCTTAGCTATCCTCAAACATCTTCAACTTCTGTAGAGTCTCTCTCCTCTATAATGCATAAACCCAACAAAAATATGGTGTGCGACAATGGAAATAATCAGATTTACGACAATGAGTGCAACAATGAAAATAATCAAAAGTGAATAATGAATGGAAAACCCTCCTATTTATGAGAAAATATTGAGTTATGCTCGAATAATGAGCAATAATAAAATATTATTGATCGCATACTTGGAATTACCACTTAGAATATTTTATTATATTTGTTTAGGTGGGAAAAAGTATTTAAACTTTTATTTAGAAATAATAAATAAATAAATGATTTATTTATCATCTCAATGAATTGGTTAAGGAATAATAAAAAAATAAGGATTTATTTAATTATTCCTAAGGGATTTAGTCAAATTTAATAAAGAATACTAATTAATTAGTGATTAATTAATTATTCTTAGAGAAAAATAAGGTAAATAATGATTTATCTGTTTATTTTTCATGATTGGGTCAAATTTGACAAGGAATAATAGTAAAACAATGGTTTGAATAATTATTCCTAGAAGAAAATCAAATAAATAGTGATTTATTTAATTATTCTTCATATGTTTAACTATAAATTACTTAACAAAGGTGGTTTATTAGGTAATTTCTCACAGTGAAAGCAAAATTTACTATGGTAAAATTGGATTTACATGGTGTACTTTGATCCATCTAGTAAATTAGGCTATATGATCAATTTTTTGGTGATAATGATCAATTTTTTGGTGATAACATTGGGTTCATCTCATGGATATTGTTTAGTTGATTTTTTTTGGATAGTTTTATGGTTGAAAATATGGATCATTGTACTCTCTCTTTGCTAAATCATTCAATGACAATCTAATAAGAAGAAGATTTTGAAAGGGTTTTCCCCATTGTGGGTTTTTCCCAGGTCTCTAACCAATCCTAGTGTCTTATGTGTGAATGATTTTCTTCTATTGTTCCTTTATGTGCCACTGCATTGATGATGATATTCTTCTTTCTATACAGTTTTATATGTTGTTGAATAATGATGTAAATATGCATAATGTTATGATGTTGTGGGGTGAATTTAATATGGAGATAATGAAATGCAATTATCAAAGCAAAGAACAATACAACCATAAGAAAAATTAATACTTTTGTAGAGGGAAATGTCGTATATGTATTTTTTTTTTTTTTCTTAAGATCAAGTCAAGTCTGCAAGGGACAGGGAGCTTCCTAGGCCATACAAGAGAATCTAGTCTAAAAGAGTGTTGAAATATGCTATGAAAAATGCTCCCTAATATATGAGGTTAGAAGGGGACCAATGGAAAAAATACACTGAGTATAAGAGAGGAGTCATATAAAAAAATCATGATGAGATCACTGGATTCTAGTCGATGAAACACCTGAGGAAGGAGTCAGAAAGAAGACTCATGTCTAAGGCGTGCATACCCATGTTGAAAGATAATAAAGCATGTCTATTGATTAACTATAAATTGGATTAATGGTGTATACATAGGTGTGATTGTGATAAAAAGAATACATAATGGAACATCATATCATAGACAAGAAAGAACAAAATGGAGCTGTATCTTAGTATCATATAGGAGGATATCTATACAAAATATGTTGTATAACTAATCCCCACAAAAGTACCAAGTCATGTAGATGGAGTAATGGTACTACGTAAAACTCAGGTGTCAATATATAGGATGCTTCTGAAAGAGTGTGCAAAATATAAAGCTGCAAGATGTCACTGACAAGAAAACTAAAGGAGTCATCAAGTGAACTCAGATGCTGACACAACCTGAGGTCTTCAATGACTATAGATGGTACATTTCCACACTATGGAATAATTGAACCGAAGTCAACCATGTGAGAAATCATATGATTACCGATCATTGATGTATATCATAAACAAACGTGAGACAACTCACCAATAATTATAATGAGTGTCAAGGTACCCTAGTACAATATAACAAGTGTGAATAGATTTGTTACAGCTAGACACTTGAAAGAATCTATCAATCAGGAGACATTGATGTATTCTCAATATCGATAGTAAAGGAGTCTACAAATGATGATTGTAAACCCTAAGGTATTGAAAAATAACTCTTAACTTTGTTCCCAGAGCAATGAGTTGGAGTCGATGGGAAAATATCTTTTGGAAGGAAGGAATTAAGGCATCCCACATCAACCAACATGAGCATAACCCGCAGGCCAATAATTTTTAAGGACTCAGACAAATAAAGATGAAGTAATCACCACCAATTATAATTACGGCATGCACAAGATGTAGCTAGTGCATGAAAGAAATCCTCTAAACCAATCAATAATGAAAGCCAAAATAGAGGTGAGGAATTCACAAATAGGGTCAAATGGAAACCAATGTACTACATGAATCCTAATGTGTGGTAATGTAATATGATGTCGAAGACAAGGGAAAGCACCCAGTTAAATACCCATGATACATATTGATGTTGAGCACAAGGTCAACTACCTATGATGTAAATAGGGCCATCATGTGACTCTAAGCCTACTCTCAGAGAAATTTTTCGAAGTAGATAAGAGTAGACCCTTCAACAAGAAGTCAATGGGGACCTTATTAACTAACACTAGTAAAGGACAAAATAACTGATCTGATACTAATAATAACTTGATAGGCCGAGTATGTCCGATAGGAATGAGTCAAGAGATACCACGGAATGGTCAACATAAATGAGTCAAGAGACACTGCAGAATCGCTGACACATATGCTAACTTCCCTTGAACAAAAGCATGTCACTTTATGACTTTTAAGCCAACAAAAAATGAACTTTGTATAAGTTTGCAATACATGAGGCATCAACAAACTCTCCACGTGGTTGGAAGAGTAACCAACCAAAGGAATACTAACTCTTAAACAAGGTTTTAGTTTTCCCTTAAGTCAAACTAAGTCCCAACCCGATGGAAGGAAGACTCATTTTTTAAAGTGATCTTTTCAAGGGGGACACAACAATTGACTCTTGCTACCATAAATGATGAAGAAATTGTCTTTTTTCCCACTTTTTTTTTGGAATATTTGATTTCTTTTGTCTTTATCATATTATAAATCCTGAAAAAAGAATAAAAGAATGCCTATAGTAAAATGGAGGGGACATGTGACAAAGTTAGGTGAAGTAGTTTCTGGGTCTAGAACATTCATATGCTCAATGCAAGGTTACGAATAATGGTCATCAATACTGGGGAGTGTTCCCTCCAAGGTAAAATGAGTGTCAAGTTGCAAGGGCTAATGAATGCATGACTTGATCTCGCAAAAATTTCATGGTCAAGAGTAGCTTATACAAGACTCAAATGAAGTCATCTTAAGGTCAAAAGGGGTTGCAAGTGGTCAATATAAATTCAATAGTACAACTCAACACATGGAATCCTCTAGGGTATAAATTTGGAACAAGAGTGAGGAACAAGAATAAGGCTTCAACACAAATTTATGATGGGACTAAAGAGGATTCCCAATTCCATATGGGATTTTCAGCATGGGAAACATCTGCTAGTGAGGTTCTAACTAGGAATCCCTTGGAAGGAAGCATCTACCACTATGTTATGATTTTACAAATTGACAAGTGAGAAAGGTCTAAAATTCACAAAAGTGGAGTTGACCCTGTGGCTAAGTTATTGCAAAATGAGGTTAAGATACAAAATGCAATGGAAAATGGTCCTAACCTATATGATAGTTGGAGGAAAATACTTGCCACGATAGTTCAACGATCATGGAACAGAAACAATAGGAAAACCCCAAAAGAGGTATTCATTATTGCAAGGGAAAAAAAATCCTTTCCCAACACTTAAAGCAAGGTTAAAAGGTCATAAAATGAAATAAAATAAAGTTTTTAGAACTATACAAAAGCAGGTTGAGTTTTATTGATATAAAAACAAAATCGAAACTTACCATTTTCCTTGTTTCATTTTGAAGTGTTGCGAAGTGGTATTTGTGGAGAAACTTTGGCAAGATAATTTGAGCAATATACCCAATGAAATTGGAAACTGTGAGCTTCAAGTAACCTAAAGTCAATTCTCTTTCATTTAGTTAGATTTTAAAGAAGGTAAACTATATTTAAGTGTATTTTTAAATTAATTTCAAAATTGAATATGAATATACCCGGGTTACCAATTATCGTGGCATGCATACAATAACTTATATGCGAGTTTACAACAAGAAAGACACTTATATACACATCCGTCAAAGGTCAGAACCGCGTATGCGCAGAGCCAAATTTTAAAAGTGGAATTTGTCTAATATTTTAGGATGCAAATTGAATGGTGTAAAAGAGAACACATTAGATAGATAACTTGGTTTTGGAAGACCAAGAACCATTGGATGCTCTAAATAATTTTGGCTTGCTAAAATTCTTCATGATGAAAAATATGAGGGCTCAAATACAATTACTAAACACGTTGGTCAATTATTGGGATGCAGAGAAAGGGAAATTCTTCATTGGTTCAATGCCCTTACAGATTGAAGTGGAAGACATGTCTATTATTACAAGACTCACTAGGAGAGGAGAAGTAGTGAATTTGAAAGGTAAGGCCAAATGTGACTTAAATATATATGATTACATTGTCTTCTATTGTGAACCAAGGACATAGAAAGTTGGGTACCAAATCCCGGTGAAGCACATCAGCAGCTCGACAATAAAGATCCTCTTTTTTACGATTGCCAGAGTGTCAGGATTAGCTTGACCTCATGAAGCTTCACTATCTGCCATGTTTCTATTAATGGAATTCTTGAAACCTATGGTCTATGGCCGGTGTTCAACAATCTTAGGTAACATGAAGAGCCAACTTACATCTTGCCAACAGAGTAAGACTAAAAATTTCAGTTATGGTACCATACTTTGCTCATTTTTATTTGAGAAAATTATTACATTGCAACCCCGATTAGCAATCACCATTAGCAGTCCAAGGGACCCTAAGATGGATAGGTGGGTAGATATGATGACGATACTTGGAGGATGCCATGTCACTAAAGAAACTTTTGATGCCAAGTTCTTCTTCCAGTGGTGGGAGGAAAAAGTCATAGCTATAGAGGAATAACCCTCTGTAGGGCTAGACATCATAGAACACCTAAAGTTTGTACTTATCGAAGGAGTTTCATGGGGAAACATAGGTAATGCTTTTTGATTTTTTTATTATTTAAATTTTTAACAATAATGTCAGGAAATTAAGGTCTTTTTCCATGGAACAAAAACCCTGACAATATTAAAATGATATTCTGCAGATGTGGAACCAATGAGGTGTGAGGGTTTTCCAAGGCATAGGCATCAAGGAAGAGACATGATAAGAGAAACAATGGAGTATGAAAGGGTCTTGAGAGTTTTTCAAAGGAAATTGGAGAGTTTAACTCACTAGGTTCCAATGACGGTTGTAGAGGACTTAGTAGGGGCAATATATAGACAAGTGGTAGGAGTACCATGAGAGTGGGTGTTACTTTTACGACGAGTGGAAAATGGAATCATTTGCTACTATGATTGATCTAGGATGTTTTCGATTATAGATGTATAGAAAAGAATCACACATAAACTTGCATCTTAACACAAAAATGTGCACATAAGAAGAGAAGAAGTAAACACATAAAAGGCACAAAAGAAGACACCAAGGCTTGATAACGGAGTTTGTCCAATTCAGACTATGTCTTCGGGCCTATCTCAATAATGGGGAGGCATTTCTTATTAAATGGCATGAAAGAAAAGAGAATTACAATCATCAACTGTCCACAAAGAGGCTTATACCTCCAATCTGCAAGATGGCCTGTGAAACGGATGCCTAATATGGAGAGGTAAGCAACACCAATGCATCCGTAGCAATGAAAGGGGCTGGAGTCATGTAAAATTGTCTAAATAGACAAGCATGTGCTCTTGGCCTCCTGACAACGTGTTGCAACAATGCCTCCTCCTCGTTCTTTCCAATTATCATGGCTTTATAATGGATTCTTTGGACAGAGTCCCATTCAAATCGGGGCTTGTCTGGCTCATATTGGATGATGGTATCGTGGATGGACCGGCGAGCATAACCACCTCTTAAATTGGCATTTTTATCATTGAGGTGATAAGGCCTTCAAAATCCTGAAAACATTGAAAATCTGCCCCAAAACCATTTACCTGGATTTCAAAAATCATTAAATTGGACTTATATGACTATCAGGTCTGACCTATGGTCACAAATTGGCATATTGTGGGTGTCTAGTCTTGGTTATTAGGATTGAATGACCGCCAATCACCGATTGCTGATATCAGTGTCGGCCGATCGTGTCGGCATCCCACTGATATATCGCCCCGAGTGCTCGATAATAGTTTGGCTGATTTGATTAATCGTCGATCGCACACTGCCACTGCCGATATACATATACGTAATACCTCTGATCTGGTTTACTCTGATTTGCTGATCCAATCTGATCGGAGATTGGCAATTGGGGGTTCCACTACCGATAGCTTAAGTCTGCCTCTATGCAACCTCCAATTGCAATGTGGCCTTAAAGGCTTAAGACACATTTTCAAAGGAAAATCCTCATTTTCTTAAGGATCAAATAATCCTTCTTTGTGCGATAACTTCATCATCCAGACTTGGATTGAAGTACCATTTGCACCATTGGAATAAGGAAGATGAGATATCCACTCTGGTCCTGAGTTGACTTCATTATGCTCACTTTGATTTCTGATTTTTTCCATGCCATTATATCTGAAGATCCACTTGGATCAATCCTCCCCATTGAGGAGCTTTTGGAACACCAAAAGCTTTTCATTAGTCAATTAGCAAGTGAGGGAAGTATGCCCTCACTTTCTCTTTCTCCACCCATCTGGCCTTGCTCAGATGCCTTCCCTTGAATCCAACTTGAAGGTATTTGACATCTCCTCGCCATGAATTCCTCGTTCTTCTGTCAGGGATGATGTCTTTGATCAACTCATCGAGATATTCTGGTGCAAAATCATCGACAATAGAAACTATGCCCACCTCATCAGTGTCCATGATCAAATATGGCTCATACAACTTTAGGTTCTCCACATTCACTACTGATTACATCTGCATATATACCGGCAAGTCAAGACAAAAGGCATTGTTCCCAATCTTATCCAATATGGTGAATGGTCCATACCAGATTGGCCGCAACTTCTTTCCTTCTCCCTTCATCCTTTCTTTGCTAATGTGGAACCACACCTTGTCGCCCACTTGGAATTGATGGTTGACTCGGTGCTTATCATGTCAAACCTTGTAACGGGCTTGACTTTTCACCAACTGCTCTTGTATTGCTTGGTGAATCAATTGGATTCACTGAATGAACTGCTGAGCTTTGTCGCTATCATTACGTCCACTAGAGCCATCCTCCCTTCCAAAGACCATATCAAAAGGGTCCTTTGGTAGGTAACCAAAACATGTCTCAAATGGTGAATGTTGCATCGATGAATGCACTACTCGATTGTAGGAATGATGTATATAGGGGAGATGTTCATCCTACAACTTGGGATGCTTCCCACAGTAGCCTCGTAATAAGTGTACCACGGTATGGTTAACAACCTTTGTCTGATCATCGGTCTACATGTGAAATACCATGCTTCCTTTCAATTTTGTGTCCATCATCTTCCACAAGCTGGTCCAAAACTCTCCAAGGAAGCGAGAGTCTCGATCTGACACAATTGATGTGGGTAATCCAAAGTGGACCCAAACATGCTAAAAGAAAAGAGAATCAGACTGCTCTATAGTAATATGCCTTTTACAAGGCATAAGAATACACATCTTGCTGAAATGGTCAACGACAACATACAAATAGTCATGAATCTTCCTAGACAAAGGTAAACCTCTTACAAAGTCCATTGACACACTTTCCCATCGACGACTCGGAATAGGGAGTTGTGTGTAGAGCCCAAGTTTTCTATTAGAGGTCTTTGAAATAGAACACATCACACAACCCTTTACATAGCAAGTCATAATGCTTTTCATATGAGGCCAAAAACAAAATCTTTGTACATGACATAAAGTATTTTCGACACCAAATTTTCCAGACACAAGAGAGGTGTGCACCTCTCAAATTACATGTACTCTTTCTCCTACGAGAATACATAATTTACCAAGGTGATACAACAATTTCCCCTGCAAGTGATAGTTGTCCACTTGTGAACCATGGGTTAGTTTTGCATAAACCTCCTTAAAGTCATCATCGTTAGCATATTTTTGAGCATAACTTTTAAAAGATAATGAAGCATTATGAAAAATAGCAGAAGCAAAAATAGGAGGGTGAGATTGCATATCGGCCACTTTATTGCTAGTGCCCTTGTTATACTTTATTACCAGATGAAACTATTGAAGAAAGCCCATCCACTTGAAATGACAAGATTGCTGCAACTTGGGTTGTGATTGAAGGTACTGCAAGGGATGATGATCCATATGGATGATGGTCTCCTTGCCAATTAGGTAGTGTTTCCTCTTTTTCAGACTCTACACCAAGGCATAAAGCTCCTTGTCATAGGTGGGATAATTTATCACAGCTTGAGAAAACTTCTCAGAATGGTAAAAAATTGGCTTATTTTGCTGCATCAGTACAACTCCCATAGCATAACCGCTGGCATCAGTTTCGATCTCAAATGGCTGTTGGAGATCGGGTAAGGCTAAGACTGGCGCAATGCTAATTTTTCCTTCAATGTTTCGAAGGACTTCTGTTGTCTTCCTCCCCATTGGAAGACCCGTTTCACACCTGTCAATGTGTGAAAAGGTGTTACGATAATAGAGAAATTAGCAATAAATCTCCTCGAATACTAGACTACACTTAAAAAGCTACGGACCTCAGTTACACTAGTAGGCTTAGGCTAATTTACAATTGCTTCAACTTTAGAGGGATCAGTTTTTAACTGACCATGACCAACAATATGACCTAGGTAACCCAAAGAGATTTTCCCAAACTCACACTTTGACAATTTTACAAAGTTTTTCTTTCTTCAACACATCAAGTACTTTCTTGGCTCACATGTTCAAACCAACTTTCGCTAAAAACAAGTATATCATCTAAATACACGAGAACAAACTCATCAATGAAAGGCTGAAATATATCATTCATAACCCGTATAAAGGTGGCTGGAGCATTGGAATGCCCGAATAGAATGACCATCGATTCGAACAACCCCTTCTTGGTTTTGAAAGCGGTTTTCCACATGTCATACTCCGCAATTCGAACCTGGTGATAGCCACTATGCAAATCCAACTTTGTGAAATATACAACATGTTTTAATTGGTCCAATAAATCATCTATGCATGGGAGGGGATAGTGATTTTTCACCTATATCTTGCTGAGAACGTGGTAGTCCATGCACATCCTCCAATTTCCATCTTTCTTTGGCACTAGAACGATCGGTGAACCACATGGAGAGGTGCTCGGCTTGATTATTCCTTGGTCCATCAATTCTTGCACTTGCCTCTTGATCTCCTCCATTTTAATTGCCGACATCCTGTACATGCTGATATTTGGCAAAGGGGCATCATGCAATAGGTGCATTTTGTGTTGGATGTCCCTCTTCAGAGGTAGTCCCTTCGGCTCCTAAAATAGTTCAGTATAGTTAGAAATTAATTCAATTAATTCCTACTTATGCTTCCCATTGCAGCCCTGGAACGCATCAGCGAATTTAGCCTCTTTCTCCCTTACGACCATAAGCATGCATGTTTTACTAGAATTCACCAGTTGTTTCATCTGTCCAGTGCTTACGAGGTTGGCATTAATCTTATTTTGATGAGCTCGCAGTATGTATTCTACCCCATCCTTGGTGATGTGGTATTTATTCTCATGGCGGAAAAAGACAACTTTTATGTCATACAATTAGGGGCTCCCTAATACCATGCCATAGATATCCAATGGTATTACATCCATCTCTACTTCGTCTACTAGCTTTGATGCAATCACAAATTTGACCTTGTACTGCTGGGTTACATTCAATTTCACTTTATCATGTATCCATCCCAGCGGGTAAGGTTTTGGGTGTGGTTTTGTCTCTAATCCAAGCTTCTTTACCAGGGATTCTGCAATTAACTTTGCTTGGGACCCAATATCAAACGGAGTTTCCAGTATGGTGTGATTTACTACAACCCTGATATGAAATAATTCAATTCCTTTTCTATCATTCGAAAGGGACTCATCTATAGAACTAGTACTTTCATGTGATTTAGAATCAACAGGAGGTGTAAGGGTACCTTTGGTTCCCATTGCTGTGACCAATGCTTCATCTCCCGAATCTGATCCAAGGTCTTATTGTGGTACTGCCACTATTTTCTGCTTTCCTTTTCCTCCATACTTCTTTGGACACCTTTTTGGGCGTTTCTTCCAACAGTGATCGTCATCGTGGCATTCTTTCTTACAGTGATTGCAATAAGGCCTCTCTCCCTCTTTGGCTGATGTTGTTTTCTTCTCCTTCCCTTTCTATTTTTATTTAGATTTTCCATTGGAAGGTTTGAATGATGGCTTTCTGGACTGATCCTCTCTTTCATTCTTTCCCCTATTCTCAATATGAATTGCTTTTACACTAGCTGAATCAATAGTGGTTGGTTCAAACAATAACAATGAATGCTTAATATAACTATGCAGTGAGCCAATATACTTAGTTACAACTTCAGGTGCATCAAGTGCAATACCAAAATTCAGTGCTTGTTTCCTAAATTCTTTTGTATAACTCTAAACATCCCGCCCTTTGCCTTGTGTTAAATACTGCCAATTCATCAAAGCTTTTTGCTTGTATCATAAGGGATAAAATTGTTCCTTTAATGTAGAAGTAAAATCAGACCACGAGGAAAAGAGCTTACCCACATTTTTACTACTTTGTAACTTTCTCTCCCACCAAACGAGAGCTTTGTTTCCTAGTCGTAGAGAGGCTAGTTGGATTTTCACCTCATCCTCTATGATTTGCTGAATCCTGCCGTAAACCTCAATCTGCGTGATCCAATTGTTAAGATTTTCTGCATTACTTTCACCATTAAACATAGGAAGATCAAATTTAACATCTAATTTAAAAAAAGGTTTCTTAGATGCATCCTTTGGATTTCTCTGATTATGGTGGTGAGAGGAAGAAGAGCCTTCACTACCAGAAGGAGAAGGAGGGGGTTCTTCTCCACCATTCCCATGTGTTGAACCTTGTCCTTCTAGGTTCCTCTCTTCTACTTTTTCCAACCTTATAACCAACAGATTGATATTCTCTTCGATTGAATATAAAGTCTTTCTGAAATTGCACTCCTCTTCAATATGAGCTTCATCCTCAACCATGTTTCTTCTTCCAGGTGCACGCCTTGCCTCTAGATCGAAAGGCTCTAGATTCCCTTTTCCTCTTTGAAGCCTTCCTCTTGTTAGCATGAAAACATGCAATTCACATCTAAAAAGCCCTACTCTAATACCACTTGATCTAGGATGTTTTTGCTTATAGATGTATAGAAAATAATCACACATAAACTTGTAGCTTAACAAAAAAATGTGCACATAAGAAAAGAAGAAGTAAACACATAAAAGGCACAAAAGAAGTCACCAAGGCTTGATAACATAGTTCATCCAATTTGGACTACGTCTCCGGGCCCACTCAACAATGGGGAAGCCTAAGGTCTTATTAAATGGCATGAAAGAAAAGAGAATTACAATCATCAATTGTCCAAAAAGAGGCTTATACCTCCAATCTGCAAGATGGCCTATGAAATGGATGCCTGATATGGAGAGGTAAGCAACACCAATGCATCCATAGCAATGAAGGGGCTAGAGTCATGTAAAACTATCTAAACGGAGAAGTATGTGCTCTTAGCCTCCTGCCAATGAAGCATCGTGCTGCAACAATGTCTCCTTCCCAATCTTTCCAATTGTCATGGCTTTATAATGGATTATTTGGACAAAATCCCACTCAAATCGGGGCTTGTCTGGTTCATAATGGACGATGGTATCATGGATGGATCAATGAGCATAACCACCTCTTAAACTGGCCCTTTTATCATTGAGGTGATAAGGCCTTAAAAATCCTGAAAAACACTGAAAATCTGCCCCAAAACCGTTTACCCAGATTTCAAAAATCATTGAATCGGGCTTATATGACTATCGGGTTTGACCTATGGTTGCAAATCAACATATCAGGGGTACCTAGTCCTGGTTACCGGGAACGACCGACTGCCGATCACCAATTGCTGATCACTGCTTGCTGATATCGGTGTCGGCCTATCATGTTGGCATCCCACACATATATTGCCCAGGGTGTCTGATAATGGTTCTTCCGATCCGATTAATCACCGATCTCACCCTACCACTGCTGATATACATATACATAAGACCTCAGATCCAGTTTCCTTCGATTCGCCGATTCGATCTAATCAGAGATCAACAATTGAGGGTTCCACTGCCCAGACCTTAAATCCACCTCTATGCAACCTCTGATTGCGATTTGGCCTTAAAGGCTTAAGACCCATTTTCAAAGGAAAATTCTCATTTTCTTAAGGATCAAAGAATCCTTATTTGTGCGATAACTTCATCATCTAGACTTGGATTGAAGTACCATTTGCTCTCTTGGAATTAGGAAGATGAGATCTCTACTCTAGTCCTGAGTTGACTTCATTCTGCTCACTTTGATTTCTAAGTTTTTCCATGCCATTATATCTAAAGATCCACCTGGATCAATGATGCTCATCCAGGGCAGGGCCCTCTGGCTTAGATTTCTAGATTTATACTGATCATATGGAGGCATTATCATGCATAAGCCATAATTTTGTAAGACATTTGTCCACATTTTGTAATATTTTGAAACTTATCTATCTATATATACAAATATTTCATGATGATGTTATCATATAAACAGATGAATGCATGATGTTTTGATTTAATGTAATGAATGATTGATATGGCAATCCAATGCATGGTTAGTTATAAATTCAATAAATGAATTATCTAATCATGGAATATGAATGCTTGTTATAAAATGAATCATTCATTCAATTAATCTCACTCTCATAAATTGCTAATGTAATAAAGGATCCCTCACACAATAAACATTGTTTAGCTGAGACACCACTAGTTATGAGTCCAAGTATACTGCTAATGATTGAATACCATAAGACATTTCCTCCGAAAGTTAATTAATAATGAAATTATATTCACACATGTTATTAGAAGTAATGCCTATACATATGCTTCTTCCGACCACAAATTAACTAGATGGATAATGGATTACCCAAGTTGTGAAAGCTAAGTTCTTGGTGTGCTGACTAGCACCAACAAGGAATCCTAAGTACATTGGATTGCACATCGATTTCTACCATGAAAATATTAGATAGAAACTAAAGTTATATACAATATTTAAAAAACAAAGCATATGCTTAGGCAAGAGCCTACGCATAATACTTCTTGAGATAAAGCCCATTTCTAGGTTCTGACAACAGATTCCCTACAAAATCAACTAGATCATAAGAACCCTTCTTTAAGACACGTTTAAAAATGTATGGACCATACCACATAGTTTTGAAATTTCCGGCCTCTAAGGTGTCTTTATCTTGGTCATAAAGCAAGACGAGGTCACCTTCATACAAAACCCTAGGGTGCATGAACTTATCATAGTATGCCTTAATCCTCTTCTTATCAGACTCATTCATTTTAGGAGCATCTCAACAATTCTCATAAAGATGTTGTAAGTGAATACGATGCTCTTCTAAGATCGAGGTGTCAAGAATATGTTGGAATGCCTACTTAACAGATGTAATCTGACATTCTATGAGAATAATGAATTCCACAACATATACTAACTGAAAAGTTGTAAATCCTGTGGCAGTCTTAAAAGACATTTGATATGCCCACAAAGCAGGATAAAGCATGATGTGCCAATTTGACTTAGCTTGATTGATAGTCCTTTGCAAGGTAATTTTGAGGGATAATAAGGAGATGAATTCTCCTACATAAATCTCAACTTCAAATCCAATTCATACATCATCTTATTCTGAAAGTGAATTCCATGGTCAGTGATAATCTCTTTAGGGACACTAAAATGTGAGATCGTTTGATTGAAAAGGAAAAGTGTTGTTGTCTCACTATCATTATTGAAAGTAGGCATAGGTTCGATCCACTTTGTTAACTAGTTTGATAATGTACTTATGTCCCTTGGTCGCAAGTAGGTGACAAGTCATATAATATTTTCCTCACTTAGTAACTGATCAACAATGATGAAATGGAAAAGAAAAGCTAGATGAGCACACATTTTCTGAGTATAGACTTGAAAATAGTGAATTTGTTTTATCGTTTCGATACAATATTTTAAAATCAAAGGCAAAAAATAGCCTTCACACAAAATATTCTTAGTTGTTGGAAACCCAGGTAGCTGACCGCTACAAGCTCCATTGTGACAATCATTTAGAATTGTCTTAGCCTCTTCTAATTTCAAACAATGTCTTAATATTGAGTCAATCCCTCGAAGATATACTATATCACTAATGATCATATAATTTAGAGTGAGGTGACACAATTTCTGAATGATCATCCTTAGGGAAAGATTAAGGAAACTTCAAACTCTGGGGATATACTATGATGTCTCCATACCAAGGATCTTGTGAGGAGATTAGAAAAATGTGTTCATTAGGAAAAGATTATTTATAGCTAGAGTCTCCTTCATGAGAAAGTTCCAAAATAAATTCTATGAAAACCAAGGACTTATTTGATTTTGTTGACAAACTCAAGATCAAACCCTTGCAATATCACAATCCATTGATTGTATTTTCCCCCAACCACTCACCTACTCAAAAAAAAATTGAAAAGGATTGACATAAACTACTACGATGGTTTTATTTACAAAAATGTAATGATAGATCCATTGAACAATAGGAACTGCTACTAGAGACAATTTCTCAACATAATAATATTAGAGTTTAGGACTGGCTAAGTCACAACTTAAATAATAAATCACATATTCTTTAAGGGCATTGTCTTCATGAACCAAAACCATACCTATTGTAGATTCTACCACCATAAGATACAAAAGGAAGTCTCTACTATAATCAGGTGGAATATGTAGAGGAGTAAAGGTTAATAATTTTTTGAAAGCATGAAATGAACGTAATGAAAATTCACCCCAAATTAATGGAACTCCTTTCTTTAGAAGATGCATAAATCCTTTTGTTATCTTAACATAATTTACGATGCATCTCTGTACAAAATTGGCTTTACCTTGGAGACTTTGATGTTGACATATGTTAGCCGAGGGAGGCAACTAAAGTATTTCCTCAACCTTGAAGGAATTAACCCTAATCCTCTCATTAGAAACAATGAATCCCAACAACCGACTTGATGTTACAATGAAAATGAACTTATGAGGGTTCAATGATATTTTATAATGACAAAATATTTTAAAAACCAAGTGAAGATGTTTTGAATGTTCTACTCTCTTTGGAGAGAAAGAAACTAGATCATCTAAATAAGCTTCTATAATGTGTTTAATGTCATGGAAAGCATATGACATAGCCCACTAGAAAGTAGCTCCAACAATTTTAAGACCAAAAGGAATTTTCTTATATGCAAACATACCCAGAGACAGATAAAACTTGTCTTATGTTAATATTTAAGATAAATTTTGAATTTGATTCTATCTAGAGAATTTATCCACGAATGAGAAATTTTCATTTCTAGCACATCATAAATAATTTGATCTATGAATGGAGTGGTGTTGACAGTATTGGATACTTCCAACATGAATCTCCGTGATATAAGGTCTCAACTAGATCTAACATTATTTTGTGTAGGAGTCCCATTCGGAATATGACCCAGATGTTATTTACTGTTGCGAACGGGTCCACTAGGGTCATTTTTCGGTTAAAATCCCATGTTTTGGGGCAAGAAGTCCAAGTTTTTGTATAAGAAGTGTAAATTCTCTACATTTTATGGCTGTAGAGTGAAAATATGTAAAGAGTCAACAAGGGCTTCAGGCATTCTTTTATGTAACTTGTGTCAGCTTTAAGAGATCCACCCATGGCCTGCAGACCATGGGATGGTATAAAAGGGGAAGTCTTAGAAGAGTCAAAGGTAGTTCATTCTTGATATGTTTTGAGTCATTGATGAATGTAATAGGTCTGTGAGATCTAAGAGCGAAGAGTCTTAGCATAGGAAAGAGGCTCTGCAACTGTGTGCGCAGAGGCTTAGGTTAGAAGTCTACAACTAAGTGTGTGGACCCTTGCCGCTGCGTGCACAGGGTGGTTAAAGTCTGTAAAGGAGAGATGAAGCATAAATAAAGAGAATTATTATGAAAGTATCTGTGTATGATCTATTTTACTTTAGTTATAAATGCATATGATTATGTTATGATGAATACTGGGTTTATGTTTTAATTTTGTATTGATGAGCGAATCCATATGCTTTGCTTTGTTATATGAATGCAAGTAAGAATATATGTTTATGTGAAGATCCTCTTAATGCATGTTGAATTTATTAGATACTTAAACTAATATGGGTAATTACGGAAGTAAGGGTATTTATAGAAGTGCATAAGTGTCTGATCTGCATATCTAGGGTATGTGAGGAACAGTCATAGACCTTTGTGGAGATCTAAAGGACGACTAAGATGAGTATATCGATAAGCCCTAAAAGGCTTATCGACCTATGTGAAGGAAGGGTTAGAGTATAAAATGACATCACTACCATCTCTGGCTATGGAATCTTGGCTCTTGCATCACCCCATACTGCTTTGGGTGAGACTTTAGTCCGCACTCTGGAGATTGATTCCGAAAGGGTCATTAGTGTAGGGATTTTCTTAGCTAATTAACGCTGAACTTGGGTCAGGGCCCATCAAGCCAACAAATGGTTCTATTTCTGGGACCGGGATCTGCATAAAGAGATGTGTGATGTCGCATTAGTAGAATCCAACTAAGAAGGAGATCAAAGGTTGGTTGGATAGAAAGATCCATGAACTCATAGCGCAAGAGAACAGGGATCTGTGATTGAAGAAAGAGCAGTGGTTGGACAGATATCTGTACATAGAGATACACAAAAATATTTTTAGGTTCCTTCTCAGTTGAATTATACGATTGAATCATGAAATTGACATACGACCAAGGAAGGTGGAGGCTTCACAGTCCAATAGTATGTACCCCGGAGTTAGTGCGGAGATTAGAAGCCTCTGAAGATAAGATCACATGTCTTCTCAATCATTGGCTCATTCATATCATAGGAGGATTCGTGACAGTGTTTGCGATCGATACTTTGGTCAGTTATAGTGAAGCAGAGTGCTTCTTCTTCAAGAGACCGTGAGGTAAGTATTTAAGATCTTTAAATACTTGGATTAAGATGCTTTTGTGTGAAAAGTAGGTTATGTAGCTACCTTGATGTTTGGAGTTACGCGAACTAGAAAGATCTTCAGGGATAGAGGGAAAACAGGCCTTGAATATAGCCCAGTGATTGGACCTCCTCTGAGTGACGACGAGGAAGTAGCACTGGCTTCTCCACAGAGCACTATTCAACTAATAAGACAAGGGTTCACATGAATACCCCACCCCGCCGCACCACCTCCATCTTCACCTCCACCGCATACACCTTCACCCACGCCACTACCACCTCCACCACCATCCAACGTGGCAAATTCAGTAAAATTGCTTGTGTTCAAGGGGTCAGGAACTAAGGACCCAAACCAATTTTGGTTCGTTGCGAAGGCCGTATGGGAATATCAAGGTACTACAAATGATCAAATGAAGAAAGCAACATTGGTTACTACTTTGCAGGAACGCGCACTAACATGGTACATTAATTACTGCATTGATAACCTGATAACTTCATTAGCAGATATTCAGAATGAGTTGAATAAGGAATTCAATAGGCCTAAATCTGAAGCTCAATCAATTATGGGATTCAAGGAGATCATGATGAAGCCTGGAGAGACACCCTTGGATTTGCATCAGAGGTTGAAGCGCACAATTCGTGAAGCCAACATGAATCTTACAGATGGGTAGTTTTAGGCCCCATATGCCAATAGGTGTCATATGTCATGACTGACTTGGTGAGCTATGCAATATGTTCATACCTTTTCTTGTTGTAAAGGTTTCCATATTTTCAAAAAAAAATCAAAAAATCAAAAAATTTAAAAAATGTAAAGAGGGTATATCCTAAAAGAAAAATCAAAGGGTAAAAAGAATAAAAATTGTCGAAAAGGTGAAAGAAGATGAATACCAAACCAAAAATACCAGGAAAGTGTGCAAGTCTAAATGCCACTACTTTTTCACTTTTTGTAATAAACAATTGTGGGAAGTTTGTCACTTATGTGACAATTCTTGTATAGTCAAACAGTTTAAACTTGGCTAATTCATTTTTCAATTTTATGTTGTAGAAATAGAGAATAAATATCTGACCAAACAGTGTAATCTTGGTAGATAAGTAGATAGGTAGAGTAAATAAAAAGGAGCTCAACAATTTAATATGAGCCCTTGGATGTAATAAGAGTAGATTCAGATAGAAATCATTATGTAAAAGAAAAGGAAGTTGAAGAGGGTTTTCCAGTTCAAGTGCACCCTAATAAAGAAGAAAAAATGCTAGGGTAAAGTAGGTAGGGTAGGTAGTTGATGTTGCAGAATTACGTGTGATGAATAATGTCTCTAAATGTGTTAATCCTTCATTTTTCATCATAAGGAAAAGGCATACACTACATTGAAGACAACACAAGCAAAGCAATGTCACAATGATTAACTCACCTTCTCATTTTCCCCAATTATTCACTAATTTCCCCTAAGCACTAAGGTATTTGCTAGATTGGAGAGGCTCAGAGCATTTCTCTGACTTCTGGAGGGACCAGACCCTCGGCCCAATAATTTAAAAAAGCCTAAGTACTTAGAAGCATCCATAAACCATTAAAGTAATTTCATAAGTCTTTTCCTAAGTAAAATCCCATTTTACTTAGGAAAAATTCACAATATTACATAAAAACCCCTTTTCTCACATTAAGCCTAAGTTAAATACACAATCGTAATGTTTTACTTGGCGCTTTCATTACATTGTCATATTAACTATTAACCTATTTAATCTATAACTCCCACACAATATTACCCTTTCCCATAATTTCTAAATATATATAGAAACCCCGAAATATTAATATCTCGCCCCATTGGTTAATTATAACCATAAGTATGTTTTAAACCAGGATTAACTAGTTAACCCATAACTAGTTAACAACCCTGATCACCCGCTGCATTAGCAAGGAATTAATTAACCCTTATGGTTAATTAAGAACCTCCCCGACCTATCATATCACCCCTGATACAATTAATTAACTTTTAATTGAGTCGGGCCCGCTCATATTAAAACCTGTTGGATCGCGCCTCCCGTTGCCCATCTGATCACGCTCCCCTCATCCGATGATCATTATTCATATCGCACCCCCCTTAGTGACCACACGTTAACGCATGATCACCAAGTGGTTTCACCTCATACCTCCGCCATGTGTCATGCAACCAATGGAATTGCTGGCTCCCGGCTAAAAACCGCCCGACCCCAAAAGCGGTCCGACACCATACCACTTCCTGCCCTCAGCATATGACAAAATGTCATTTCTTGCTTACATCATCTGCCCAAATAATAAAAAACCCCCACCAACCTTGAATTTGTAAATAAAACCAGCGAAATTTCGTTTTCATTGTTTCATATGGCAAACTATGTTCCCATGTAAAGGACGTCAAGGTCAACTGTTCAAGCTTTCCAACCACCACCTGGTTAGGAAACTTGCAGCGACGCAACCCAGAACCTATTATCCATCTTGTCATTACACTGTTCATCCCCAAATACAGGTATTTATCCAATTTCCGCCGAAACCCTACAAGTTTTGGTTTTACACTGTATATTCCACATAGAAAGGCCAAATTCAGTACAAATTCAGTCTTTATTTCACTATATAGGTTCCTAGACCTGTTGTTTTGCCTATTTTCCACAGTAACCTCAAATTCTTTTTCTAAACCCACAAGAACCAGAAATGGAAACCCCTACTGTTTTGAATGTCACACCTATCAATGCCCCTCATAAGGACCTAGACTATCTGCCTCTTGCAGATAAAGACTTCCAAATAAAAGACCTATCCAATAAGCAGAATCACCTTAAGGTCTTTTGCCAATCCAGAGATAACTACCTAAATGGCTCAGACATCTTGGCACTATGGGAATCCAACCTTCCCAGGTATTTTCTTCCCTCAGTCCATGTTTTCCTAGATATAATTCATCAATGTCACGCAAAGTATGATCCAAACCTAAGAGTTGTTATGTCCCCAGGTCAAACAGTTCTATTCCCCATAACAGTTGCATCCATTAATTAAATGTTGAAATTTTTCCCTGGTCATGCTCTCACTCCCCTTTCTATGGGATATTTACTTGAGAAATCCACTGAATTACCTCAATTAGAACTCATTCGCATCTGTCAGACTTTCATGTTAGAAAAACATTAGCCCAAAGGCCCCCCTCCTTATGTACAAACCTTTTTGACATATATGAGTAGACTTATAGTGGATATGATATCTTTAGTTATGGGATTTAATACTAGTGAATACGTTGATGAAGTAACCCTAGTGTTGTCAATTTTCACTCCTGGAAATCCACCTGCTGTTAAGTATGACTATGCTTCCTATATTGGTAATAAGATTCATGATCAATTCCTAAGACTGGACAATGAAGGAGTCTTCAAGTATAATACTTTCATCTATCATCTTATGTTGTACTATCAGTCAGATAACTTCCTTTTCCCTATCAAGAAGCTTGACACCAAAGGAAATCCCAGGTCTATCGTATTTTGGAGTCCCATTTTCCATAAGTCACTTGAGACCCCTTACACCTACAATGAGTTCATTGATCTGTTTGTCCATCCGGCAAACACTTTATTGGCAGGAGTTTCCCCTCCTAGGATCAATGTTGATATGAAGAAGGTCCTCCAGCTCTCCAAGTAGTACAGGATAGGTGACTGATACCTATATAAGAACCATACAGAAATCAGGATCTATGGGTGTGAGCTCTAACCTTTTAAGCTACCAAAGTATGTTCCAATGAGACTCTTTGCATTGGGATATTTCAAGCAAATGATAAATGCAGACCTAGATCATTTTTATAATGCCAAGAAGAAAGCTCAGCTTAGAATCAAGAATTAGCTAGGCCCTTTTGTCTGCAACACTAGGGAAGCATGGAGAGAAGTTGAAATAATTTTATAAGATCATCTTAAGTTACAAAAGAGTTTTGGGTGGATACCATACGACCGTAACAGTTTTATATGTGATAGAAGAATGAAGAACAGATTGTCACCATACGTTCACCATAGGATCCCAGAGATTGAGCAGTTTGCAAATATGGATGAATGGAGGGAAGGGAATTTAGTAGAAAATGATAGTGAGTAGGTCAATATTGAGAATGTTATGAAAGATTTTGAAAAAACACTTGACCTCGATTCTTTTGGGCAGGTACAAAGATCACGAATTGGTGCACCTATTGTTGGAACCTCTCAGCAAAATTCATAGGAAATCATCACACCAGCCACAAGGTCATCAAAAGGCAAAGAATTAGAAACCAGTATTCAAGTCACAGAACAGTCTACAATGTCTAAGCAGCCTGAAGCTTCCAAAGAATAGTCCCAAATGCCAACTCCTCTAACTTAAACCAATGTATAATAAACTCCAAACTTGCAGAGTCCTCTGAATGAGGAAAGGAATAAAAAGAGAGAGAGGGAAGTAGCTACCACTTCCAGCGGACCCTCAGAGCAGCCTAGTACAAAAAGGCAAAGGTTAAATCCCCTTTCAGAGGAGGAATTTGTTGAAGAGACTACAGATAGTCAGAGGAGAGAAGGAATATATAGCCAACATACTTTTCTAGTGGGAGAAACATCCACTAGCTCACAGAGACAGGAGTTAGAAAGGCAACAAAGTGTAGAGGTATCATCTTTTAGGCCACCAGTGAAAGATGCCTTAGATATCAAGAGAACATTTATGGAAATAAAAGCCAGGAATGATCCATTGAGACTTCAAATTTACAATCAATATTTGAAAATTACCCCCACAAATCAACAGAGATTAATGTCAGCCTATGACATTAAGGAGGGTAAGATGATAATGAGCTACTTCAAGCCTAAAGTACAACAACCTCAAACAACAACAAATTATCTCAAAATAAATTTGGAGGTCATCGCAAAGGATATTCATCCTATGGATCAAATTGAATTGCATAAACAAACTAGAGAAATGATTTATTCAACCTTAACTGGTAAGGAAATGATGGCCCATAGGCTACAAAATTATTTGGATAATACAACTGCCCAACTACACTTGGAGAAATCCTCCTCCCAGGCTAAATATAACAAAATAAAGTGTTTATAAGAAATTATTATTGGATTGGGACATGATCCCAAACACGTGAAGGGTGTAGAAGCATTAATAAAAAAGAAAGATGAAGATATTTCTACCATGAGGAAGCAACTAAAGCTACCTCCTTCAAAGCGTCCATAGAGTGCTAAGATTATAAAGCAAAAATCTGAAGAAGAACTGATGGATTTACTCTTAAAACTTAATGAATGCCTGAATGAGACTGAACAAGAATTATAAAAAGCATTAAAGGACAAGCAGGGAGAGTCAAGCTCTCAGCCTCCCGATGTGATACCAGTTGTCTCAACAGTAGTCCCTTCTACACTTGGGATAGCACTAGCACCAAACATTCCAGCATCCACAACAGAGGTGGTCACAGGTACAAAAACAGTAGGATTAGCACAAGGCAGCAATGCCAATTTGAGCATAGAGAAATTAATAAAGTCAATGGAGAACATGAGACTACAAGTCTCAGAGCTAAAAAGGGTAAAAGAATATTATGCTAAATTGGAACGAAGCTATGATCTCTCAAAGATAAATGTTGCAGAAAATACAAGAGAGATTAAAGGATTAGAAAATAAAGTGAAATCATTGGAAAAGGATCTTACTTTTGACAAGCCTCTAGCAAAAATTAAGAAAATTCTTTGGGCCAACATCACTCAATCCATAAATGATGTTTGGCCATCCATCCAAGTAATTTTTGAGCAGATTGATCTAGTAAAGGCAGTCCAAGAAGAAATCTAAAGGACAAAAGCAGAATTAGTAAAAATGCTGAAGGAAGCCAACAGGCTCATACATTTTTTGAATACTAAGAATAAGGACCCACTGGAAGAATTCAGCATTACAGACAGAACAAAGACCATTTTGGAAATCAAAAGGGTATTAACCAAAATAACTTTGATGCAAAATTTAGAAAGAAGATGTCATGACATGCAGGCATAGATCAATGCTTTTATGGAAAAATTTGCTATTTTACAGAGTAAAGGGTTACCCAGTCCTTTGGTGATTAATGACAGATTAATAAGGCATAAAGACTATGTGGATAAATTGAATCAATATGCAAGCAATGAAGCAAGTTCATCAACAAGTGTATCAGGAATAAAAGCACTCCCTACAGGAAAAGTTCTCTATGATAGCCTAGAGAACTTATTCTATGTTGAGCATGAGCTAAAGCACTTGTTCCTAATTCAACCTACATTCTTTAGGTACACAGAAACAGACGAAACCCTCAGAAAGCTTCAAAAAACCAAAATACCACAGCCAAAATGGTGGGAAGAAATGCTTGAAATTTTGTAATTTATCTTGGGTAAAAGGTAGATTTTTATTTTTACTACAGTCAATGAGGGTAAAAAGGATGAACAACGATCAACAGGTAAAGAGTATTAGATGTAGGTAAAGTGTATTAGTAGGAAGATAAAAATAGAGTAGCCAACACATAATTACACCAAGAACAACAAGAGGCCAAATCATAGGGCCGAACTCCAGCACATTCTCAAGAATAGGGATAGCAAGCCATTCGGTTGCCTTATCTATCATCTACGAGGTCTTCTGGCCCTATTTTCTTGAAAAATATGATTAGTCATCCCAGTTTATATCTCACTTTGTTATGAGATATTTCATTGTAAAGTTTTTTGTATAAATACACCCCCATTTGGAGTATTGAGGGTGAATTTTTTGACATTGCTGTAAAACTGATTATTTTGGAATAAAAAGTGTTGTTGGATAAATTTTTCATGGCTGGTTGGATGAAGGATTGATGTAAAGGACTTTTCATAGGATTCATGTGTTGGGCATAAAACAAATAAGTATCTTATATATCATGTGTTAATGTTTTCTAGTTTATTATATTCATCATGTTCCATATCTGAATATTAAAATGAAAAAGAATAATTCAGAAAGTGCTTAAGTGCAATCTGTCTTCAATCGTTTTTGTTCTCAATGTTTTCTTCTAAACTAGCATAAACAATGAATTCTTAATTGCTCATGTTTCCTAGTTTATTCATTTTAATCATTTAGTAAAGAATTCTTAATTGCTCTTTATTAATGATTAGTCATGTTCTACTCTCTTAAAGCATGTTAAAGGATTCTTAGTTTCCCTTTAACCCTTTAAGTCCATCCCATATTTTTAAGTCTCTATTTGCTCCCTATTCAACTATCTTGCCTTGTGAAGCCACCCTTTATTGAGAAACCAAATCCAGTTGAGCCATTTTCCCTGACTCCATTAGCCCAATGGACTAAAATATTTAGTTCTACCCCTTTTCTATTGAACTTGACCAACAAATTCAAACAAAACCCCAAGCTCAAATAACTAGCCTAAAACCTTATCAAACAAAGGTAAAACTTAAAGAGAGAGCCCTCTCTAGATACAGGTTGGCTAGATTATGTATCTAAAAGATTGGTTTGTGGTTACCTCAGACCCCTTTCCCCTTCTTACAACTTCTGGTAAAATCTGAGTGATAACAGGCAGCACCACGAATGGTTTGTGGCTTCACTCCTACCTCATCTAAGGGTTGCTTTGTCATAGCAAAATATTGGAACCCAGGCGGAAGCTCTGGAGATTGAAATGAGATTGCATGGGACATCGATGCAACATGTTAATCTAGGGTTTCAACAGATTCACGCGTAGTTGTAGAACCTATGCATAGAATTTCAGAGTCTAAAGAAAGATAGAACAATTCAGCCAGAGGCACGCAAAGAAGTTTGGTGCCTGGAGTGCAAAAGTCAGGGGCATGATAAAGATAATTGTCCAGTCTTCATGAATTAGGTTGCAGTGGGGGGACCAATGCCTCTAACTTCGGAAGATCAAGCAGGGCAGGGTATAGGGCCCACACTATGGTGTGCTATCTATCAATTAGCTGGAAAACATGCGATAGATTGTTGCCATTTGTTGTAGAAATTTGTACAGACACCGCAACAACTCTTTTGTAACTTCTGTCAATAGGTGGGTTGTGATGAGCGTAATTCTTATAGTTATGAGCTATCATGGATAGATCTCCTACATATACGGTGCATTCAGAAACCTGGCCTCCATACCAAGGCGTTGGGGGAGTGCGAGGCGAATATCAGGGGCGCGGATGAGGCCAAGGTGAAGGAGGACCTAGTAGAGGTCAAGGACAAGTTATTTGTTACAACTTTGGAGGACTGAGACAATACGCGCGAGACTGAATGAACCTGACATGTCGGTCATGCCGATATTGTACTCAATTTGACCATGTGATAGAGGATTTCCCTATATTATTAGCTAATATACGCGAAAAGGGGGTGCAACCTCAGAAACCAACTCAGAACCTATAGATGATGAGGGTTGAACCTCGCGAGGAGGATTCTAAGGTAAATATTATGTTGCGGAGTGGAACGATGACTGGCGAAGATAAGGGGGAGAAGCCTGAAGAAGGTGAATGGATCCACAAAGCACCAGAAAGGGCAATTGGGTGTGATCTAGAGTGCATAAGGGAAATGTTTATGGAAGCAAAGAAACGCTTCATTGAGGCCTCTACCTTAGGAAGTCAGGAAAAGACAAGTAATGAGATGGACCCTTCCATGTTTACTACTTTCTTGAGGGCTATATGAAGTTGTTGCATGATAACAAGAATGTGAAGGGACTACTGGAGCTGTTAAATAAATGCGCCAGAAAATAAAATGCCCTTGGCAGACCACACGTTGTTTGGAAGATTGATAAGAATAAAGAAAGAACATGGCATGAGATGAGGCTCACTGCGCAGATAGGAGAATATGAGATGGATCAAGTTATTCTAGATCTGGTGTCAGACAGAAATGTTTTTCCTAAACAAACATGGGAGAGGATCGGAAGACCTGCACTGCAGTGGTCTCTGATTCAGTTAATAATGGCAAATGAATAGAAAATCATCCCCATGGGAAGATTGCAGGGAATGACAGTTGATATTGAGGGCGTGAGCACAGTGGATGAAAGAAATCCCTACCCTATTCTCCTTGGGATCGATTGGGCTACTGAAATGAATGGGGTAATCAATTTGTAAAAGAGGAAGATGATATTTGAGAAGAAAGCCCTTCGCATAGTAGTGCCCCAGGGTCTTGCAGAAGGACTGTGTTATACTGAACTGGTTCGCAATTATGAAAGTGATGATGATTTGGACCAGATTAATAAGATAACAACACAAGATCAAGATTATGTGAATCCAAAAGTAGATGGAGGCATTGCTTGGGACCACGAAATTTCCTACACATCATATTCAAATGAGGAGTTGGAGCACTAATAGAACTGACTGGATGAAGTATCTACGTTGTGTTGTAATATGATGACCAAGTCACTATGATGCGTATCATCGAAGGTAAGGATTCTACCCTATTATGATGGTTTAGTTGATGTTGATAAATTTTTGGATGCATTTGAAAGGGAAGTGCTAGAGAAGCATCGCTTCCAGGCCTTAGATTGGGCGTTTCGCGCTACACCTGCAAGATGGTGGGGTATGCACAAAGATAGTTTTGATGATTAGCACATGTACAGAAATATGATGAGATTATGGTTTGGTCACCCACAAGTGTGGCTAATCGAGAAATATGATGGGAGGGATGATCCATGCAATCACCTGGACAAATGGAGTAAGGTTTATGGAGCGTAGCCTTAGCTTGAATGGGTGCATCTGTTTTGTCATACTTGGGATGTAATATTGATGAACTGGTACTTGGAAATAGAGTTTTTCCATGGCACTGAAGAATGGGACGTTTTGCATCAGGGATTCTTGATGACATTTAGATTTGAGGATGGATTTGGAAGTATTGATGAGGCATTTCAGGAAGTCAAGGTAGTAATCTTGAGAGCACCACAAGATCCCTTGAACTTAATTCAACTGGATTGGACCACCCAGCTTTGCCATGCACTAGAGTGCTACAATGTGACTGCCAAAGAAGAGGACAAGGATCTAAAGAACATTAATATCCTAGATTTCGAATATCACCATGAAGTTGAAGGACCGCAAATTGAAAATCCACATATCACTGCGCTGCTAAAAACAAGACAATTGAACACAGAGGCAGAGCTGAAATTTGCAAATATTGGGACTACTAGGATGGCACAATAGTAGATAAGCTCGTTGAATTGCTCCGTGAATACCAAGACTTGTTCCCTACGAAGTTCTCAGACCTAAAGGGGATAATAGGGGACCCAAGAGTTATGAAAATCACATTGAAATGAGACGCCAAGCCAATCAAGTAGAGCCCTTACCGCTTCAATCCAAAGTATAAAGAAAGGGCCCGCTTAGAGTTTGATAAAATGATTACAGTAGGTATTATTGAACCAATAGAAGAGCCTAATTGGGTAAGCCCAATAGTAGTTCATGAAAATAATCAGAAGGATGAAATACAGATATGCATAGATCTCAGGAAGCTGAATGCCGCTTGCATGCATGATCCTTTTCTGACTCCGTTCGCCAACGAAGTGTTGGATAATGTAGGATGACAGGAAACATATTCGTTCATTAATGGGTTCTCAGGGTACCATCAGATCAAGATAGTGTTGGAGGATAGAAGTAAGATGACCTTCACCATAGAGTGGGGGTGATTTTAGTATACCGTAATGCCTTTTGGACTGAAGAACGCATTGGTGATCTTTTCGCACGTTGTCATCACGGCATGTAAGGACTTCATTCACAAGTTTCTATAGGTATACTTTGACGATTGGATAGTGTTTGGGCTAGTGAAACACCATGCAGCTAGCTTACGATTGATGTTGGATACATGCTGCAGGTATCAGATCATGCTCAATTTGAAGAAATGTTTATTCTCTGTTCCTTTTGGAATCTTGCTTGGCCATGTGGTGTGCAGACAAGGATTAATGGTTGACCCAGCTAAGATATCAGTTATAATTAACTTAGAGGCTCCAAGAAGTGTTAACCAACTGTGTGCAATGTTAGGGCATATGGGATACTATAGAAATTTCATTAAGAGTTATGCACAAATTACCATGCCAATGGAGAAGTTGCTAAAGAAGGATGCTACAGCCTATTGGAATGAACAATGCTAGCAAAGCTTAGAAGTGTTAAAGGAAAATATGGTCATTGCACTGATCCTAGTCTTCCTGGATTGGAAGAAGGAATTTCATGTGCACATGGATGCATCATGTATTACGCTTGGGGCAGTACTAACATAGGCCGGTGAGGGAGAGTTGGATCACCCTATAGCATTTGCGATTAGGAAGTTGTCTAAAGATGAGAAGAATTATTTCATGATAGAGTGCAAAGGTTTGGCTATGGTGTATGCACTCCAAAAATTCAAACACTACTTGCTAGGTAGACACTTTAAGTTGTATACACACCATTCTACATTGAAGTACTTGGTTAACAAGCATGTATTGGGGGGGAAGATATATGCAGATGGTTTCTACTGTTTCAGGAATATGATTTCAAAGTTATTGTGAAGCTAGGATGATTGAATGCTGGATCGGCTCATCTGTCGCACATTGAAATGGGAGAGGAGCCTACTAATTTGAAGGAAGGACTGCCTGATGTGTGGCTCTTTGCACAGTGTGTCACAGGCAATCACTTTGCTAATATCATACACTTCTTGATGACAAGCATGACTCTAGAAGGGTATACTGTTGAAAATTGGCAACAAGAAATTGCAAAAAATAGAAGTGCTAGAAATAACATTGCTAAAAATAGCAGTTTGGGTATCAGTGCTGGATTGGGCAACAGGGAATGAAAAATGCAAGTGCTAAAAATTGAAGTTATATTTTTAGTAGTTCTAGTTGGATTCCTATTTTTAGGTAGTCCCTAGTCTAAAATAGGAAGTAAAATTCGAATTTTGTCTTACGAACAGTTTGAATATCAATTAATTAATTCAGTTTGAGTTAATTAGTTAAGGAATTATGAACTTGAAGTCTTTGTGAGAACATGCAATAATTTCTCCACTGGTTGGGGAATGTGTCCTTGATTTGCTCCACTGGTTGAGGAATTAAGGATGAGTTCTATATTGAGAGGATCAGTTGACTTGATTTAACTCAGTCAAGTCTAGTTTGATTAATTTAACAAGTTGTTAAATTAATGATATTCAATTTGTTGATGCTTGCATGCATGTGACAATTGGTATTTTCAGATAACTTAATATTCACTCATGGATAGTTGATGCATGGTAGTTTTAGAAAGAGACCTAGTTGAGATCAGATGAGGGACAATGTTCTATCAGTTGCTAGGATATTCCTAGTGAATATTCCTTGCATGAGGAAGGAATATTATTCCTTCTAGTATTGGATAGTTGGACCTGAGGTGACAGCAGGTATGATTTGTCCAATTCACACATGTTATGACATTGGACTCCAATCAAAATTACGCAAGGAAATAGGGGCTTGGAGGACTTGTGGAGCCTATATATATAGGCCTAGATAGTCCATGAGCTACATCATCAAAGTACAGAGAGAGCAGGATAGCTTTTGAGCTGATTCTTTTTGTATGTTGTTGAGAATTTCCACTTGATTGATAACACAGAGATGGGGTTTGAGGCCAGTGCTTTTGCGCAATAAATTCTTCTGCATTATCTATGATTGATTCCTTCTTATCAGTTATATGTGTTCATTCTTTATGTTTCTCATGTTCAATTAAGCTTCTGCAAAGTTTATGGTAGATGTAGATATAGTATTATGATTTAGTACATTGCATATATTAGTTTGATCGGCAGGTGAAATTTCTACATGATATCAGTGAGCTAGCTAATTTGTAGAGAGAATTCTACATGGTATTAGAGCACAGGTGATCAAGGAAGAACAATATACAAGAAGGAATAATTTTGTGGTTTTTGAATATTGAATTGAGTTCTTATCACATCTATTTCATCGATGGAATTCTATGGTTTGAGGCTTGAGTATACACTGGATGGTAGCTCAAACTATATAGCCTGGAAGGATCGCATGGAGGCAGTATTAGAAGATAACGGTCTAAAGGACTTCATTGATCAAGAAGTTTGGAAGCCGACTGATGCTACTCAACTGGCTAAATGGAAGAAGTGTGTGGCTAGAGCTAGGAGAATCGTCCTGGAGGGAGTTCGAGATCACATAGTCTCAAGACTCCATGGGAAGGAGACTCCGTTTTCAATGTGGAAAACATTGAAAGATCTTTATCAAAATAGCAGTGATTAGAGGAAGCTGGCACTGAAGGACAAACTTCGAAAGATCAACTGTGAAAGTGGGGACACGATCTCTATGTATCTGAACTAGCTCACCTCATGCGGGGATGAGCTTGGAAGTGTAGGGATCGCGACCTCTGATGATGACATGGTGAGTCTTCCTAAGAGTTGGCATAGCTACCAGGACTCAGTTAATGGAAGAGAGAAACTACCAAATTGGTAATGACTATGGTCGGATTTGATGCAGGAGGAGATCAGACAGAGCACCAAAGACAGTTCTTCATCCATAGATGATGAAGAGAACTGTGCTTTAGCAAGTAAGGTGAAGAAGGGGAAGGAGAAGGTTTCTCTTTCCAAATCTAGTTCTCCCCATGGTGGGAATAAGGTTGACAAATCAAAAGTGTGATGCTTTCATTGTCATGAGGGGGGCCATTTTGTAACAAATTGTCCATAGAGGAAATCTAAGAAGGGATCTGAGGAAGGATCTCAAGGTGAGGCACTTGCTTCACAGTTTGAGTTGGATTTCACACTCTTCGCATGCATGGTTTAATCCATGGTGGGAAGTGGTTGGTTTCTTGACAGTGGAGATTCTTTCCACATGTCTGGCGACAAGAGTTTATTCAAGACTTTGGAGGATAAAGATCTCCAGATACTCATAGCAATGGGTAATGATGAAAAGTATAGTGTCTCAGGTGTAGGCACAATTATTTTTAAGAGGAAGCATGGAGCTTGCCTTACCTTGACCGATGTTAAGTATGTACTAGGACTAAAGAGAAACTTGGTGTCGATCATGATGCTGGAAGACAGAGGCTATGATGTAGTCTTCAGTATGGGAAAGGTTTTCCTTAGACACATCATCACTAGACAGGTGAAGTAGATCGGTTCATGGGTCAAGAACCTGTATGCTCTTGAAGTTCAAGATGCATGCAAAGCCTTGAGTAGCAAGGCAACTGATGGAGACTTGGTGGTTGAGAGGGAGGGTATATTACCTCTCAACATGCAGTGCTAGAAGAAGTCTCATACGATTGTGGGGGAGCCACGATTAGTGCAGCAACTTCTAGAGGTTGTGGAGTAGCCACAACAAGGGAAGTTGAGTGGAGATTGAGTAGAGACATCTACTCATGCAGAGGCCTCTAGTAGGGGAAAACTTCAAGCTAGGTGGGCTGAGGGGTCACATGCAGGCATACCTCCAGGTAGGAGGTGGGGTGATGTAGAGTGATCGTCCCAAGAATGAGGGGTAGGATCCTTGAGGTACCCAACCTCTTGGATGAGACCTTGCTACTGGAGCCTTGATGTGGAGTAGTAGGAATTGACTGATTGGGCAGAGATAGATGTGGATGGAGTGGCAGAGATAACTATAGTGCAAGGAATATGAGGATAGTGTAGAGCATGCAGGCTGCAACAATGTGAGAGGCACAAGTGTGTTGCACAGTGCAGAGTAGCATAGAGAAGGGTGCAACGGTGCGAGATGCATGGAGATGTTGTAGTAGTGCAGAGGTCAGAGAGGGAGCACTTGTCAGCAGTAGGTAGAGCTTCAACATCAAAGCATGTTTCTAGCCCAACAGAGAGGTCAGTTGGGAGTTTTTTTTGTTCCAATAGTTGCTGGAGCAACCACACTTGGTATAAGTGTTGCATGCAGAACATTTTGAAGGTACAGGATTAGGTTTGAGAGGAAGCCTTTCTTGTTGAGAGGGAGTGTTGAAAATTAGCAACAAGAAATTGCTAAGAATAGAAGTGCTAGAAATAGCACTACTAAAAATAGCAATTTCGGTATGAGTGCTAGATTAGGAGCAAGGAATGAAAAATGTAAGTGTTAAAAATAGAAATATTTTTAGCAGTTCTAGTTGGATTCCTACTTTTAGGTAGTCCCTGGTCTAAAATAGGAAGTAAAATTCGAATTTAGTCTTACCAGCAGTTTGACTATTAATTAATTAATTCAGTTTGAGTTAATTAGTTAAGGAATTATGAACTTGAAGTCTTTGTGAGAACATGTAATAATTTCTCCACTGATTGAGGAATTAAGGATGAGTTCTATATTGAGAGGATTAATTGACTTTGTTTAACTTAGTCTAGTCTAGTTAGATTAATTTAACAAGTTGTTAAATTAATGAGATTCAATTTATTGATGCTTGCATGCATGTGACAACTAGTATTTTGAGATAACTGAGTATTCACTCACGGATAACTGATGCATGGCAGTTCAGACAGAGACCCAGTTGAGATCAAATGAGGGACAATGTACTATCAGTTGCTAGGATATTCCTAGTGAATATTCCTTGCATGAGGAAGGAATACTATTCCTTCTAGTACTGCGTAGTTGAACTTGAGGTGATAGCAGGTATGATTTGGCCAATTCACACATGTTATGACATTGGACCCTGATCAAAACTATGCAAATAAATAGGGGCTTGGAGGAATTGTGGAGCCTATATATACAGGCCTAGATATTCCATGAGCTACACCATCAGAGTACAGAGAGAGCAAGATAGCTTTTGAGCTGATTCTTTTTGTATGTTTATGAGGATTTCCACTTGATTGATAATACAAAGATGGGGTTTTAGGCTGGTGCTTTTCCCAGATAAATTATTTTATGTTATGTATGATTGATTCCTTCTTATCAGTTATATGTGTTCATGCTTGATGTTGCTCATGTTCAATTAGGCTTCCGCAAAGTTTATGGTAGCTGTAGATCTAGTATTATGCTTTAGTACATGCATATATCAGTTCGATCTGTAGGTGCAATTTCTACATGATACCACTGAGCTAGCTGATTCATAGAGAACATTCTACATATACTAGTCAACAAAAGAAGGAGTTGTTGGTGTGCACAACAAACGTTTCTGTCATTGCAGGGCATTTATATAAAATGGGCTCAGATCAAATACTACGATGTTATGTGCCTGAGTTTGAATGAAGCAACATCCTTGATGAGGCTCATGGAGGAGCTGCAGGAGGACATTATGAAGGAAAAGAAATAGCATAGAAGATTTTACGCGTTGGGTTATGGTGGTTGACACTTCATAAGGATTCCAAGGCTTATTGTAAGGCATGTGATGCATGTCAAATGATGGGAAAGCCATTGCAAAGGGATGAGCTGCCTTTGAATCCGCATCTATCATTACAACCATTTGAGAAGTGGGAGATTGATTTTGTAGGACCAATTTAGCTTCCAAGAAATAAGACAGGTGAACGGTACATCATCACCGTGACTAAGTATTTGACCAGATGGGGGGAGGCACAACCTATGAAGGACTATACTAGGGCAACAAAATCAAACTTAATCTTTGAGTATGTACTGACTAGGTTTGGTTTCCTGAAGATTTGGATTAGAAATCATGGCACACATTTCCTTAATGATATGATGAATGCGTTGATGAAGGAATTCCAAGTTTATCACCAAAAGAGTACGTCGTATCACCTGCAGGCTAATGGGACGATTGAAGCATTTAATAAGATATTGGAGAACACATTGAAGAAGGTTTGAAATGCACAAAGAAATGATTGGGATGTGCGTGTACCTGTGGTGCTATGGGATTATAGGTCGACTTGCAAAAAGATGACCGAACAAACGCCTTTTAGGCTGGTTTATAGCATAGAAGTTGTGATACCAATGGAGTACATTATACCTAGTCTACGCATAGTGGCATTGACAGGAATGGAGGATTGCAGAGCCTTCGAAGAGAGGCTCAAACAACTGATAGAGCTGAAAGAGGATATATTTTTGGCTGGACTCCATCGTCAAGTTGAAAAGGAGCATGAAAAGGCATGGCATGATCTGCACATCAAACTGAGCACCTTCAAGGTAAAAGATTTAGTGCTATTATATGAAAGAAAGTTTGATAATTTTCCAGGAAAATTTTGGATGCATTGGCTGGGGCCCTATGTCATCAAAGAGATCACCAATGGTGAAGCCGTTCAGCTGGTGAATTTGAATGGAGATCCATTTCCAAGGAAGGTAAATGGAAGTTGATTGAAGCCATACATTAGGGATCTAACTAGATGACTATATGACAGAAGAAAAATCTTAGCACTCCAGGCATCTGAAAGGAAGTGCGTGACTATAAACTACACTTACCAGGATGTAGAGCTTTGTGACTGGTGGACGACGCAGAAAGGAGGAATGTCACAGTATCAACAGAAGTGCAAGAGGAGTTGCACTATAGGAGGAGCAACCACGTAGGGCAGCTAGAAAGTGACCATTATGGTCATTGTTCATGATTTGACAGTGAGAAAATGACTAAGAGAAGCAAGGGACAACATTTAAGTCGCAATTTAAGTGGAATATCTTTGAAAATTTGTTGCCAATATAACATTTATGAGTTGATTTTGGGGGGAATGGTCGGATTTGAATCAAAATTGCCTATAAATCACAGATGGCTACCCATTGAAATACACTTTGCATTTTGAGAATTGAAGTGTTGAGCTATCAGGTGCGCATGAACCTTGAGAATTCCGAAGATTTGGTGGTCAGTTTAGTATTTGACAAGTTGCCTAAAGTAACCTGGGAGCTTCATCCTAGCCTCATGTTAGCTCCTGTGGAAATCATAAGTGTTGGAGGATCGATGGCCTATGACGGACCTGCCCCTAAGGTTGCAAGTGTAGAGATGGCTGTAGAAGTGCCAAAATATTCGAGGTCACCCAGGCTGATGCCTACGCCGACCAGAGAGGGTCCTAAAACAAAGAAGGACAAGTAGAAAGAAACACATCCTATGTGCAAGTTTCCAAGGAATCACCAAAAGAAAGAGAAGCCTACCACACAAGAGAAAGGCAAGGTAGTAGACCTAGAATCTGATGAGGGCATGGAAGATAGTAGTATAGGTAGAGAGGATATCAATATTGAGGGAGTAGACCCTATTCCAAGTTACCAGAATACATTCCTCCACGCCAAGGCAAGGTGAAGGTCCCTGATCTAGGTGGATCTCTAGACACAGTGGCATGGAAAAAGCTCAAAATTCAAAGTGGCAAGAAGATGATGAACTTGACATCATATTGAAGCGCTCGCCGCCCTCATTCCAACGATGTGAACAACACTCCAATCTGAGTCCAGATGAAGGAGATAGAGGCAGTCAAAGTTTAGTTGACTTTTGTTGACTAGGCAAGCTTAACAAAGACACAATTTGACCTTTTCAGGTAGATGGAATCTAGCCAACTCTGGCCACATTCCTAGAAAAATCGTGGTCTGGTTAAAAAAAATCCTTCGGTCCAAAAATGAAATTTTCAAAATGGGAATATTGTTTTATACAACTAAAAAATATTAAAAAAAAGGGGTGGCGGGCCACCAACCCCGCCACCCCAACCCGTACCACATATATTATTAGTGGAGGGGTGGGCCACTACCCTTGGCCCCTCCCACGGAACTGTGTAAACAAAAGCTGGGTGAGTGGCCATGACCCCGCCACCCCACACCATGGAGCAACAACCCCGACCTTAAATATAGGGTGGTGGGCTGGCCCTTGAGGCACATACCCAACCACACCCAAAACAAACCAACAACCCATTATAAATTATTACAGAGATGGAGGTGGTTACGGTGGGTGGGTCGCCCAAGGCTGGCCTGACCCAACCATTAATTTTTATTTTTTTTAATTTTCATTTGTAAAAGTTAAAAAAAGGATTTTGTTATGTAAAAAGGAGGAGGTGAGGTTTGACCGTTCGTCCAGATTAACTGGACCTTCCACCAACCACCCTATAATAGTTTTGTTGAAAATTCCGCCATATATTATACTTAAATGCAGTTTTTCAGTGGGCCTAGGCAGGGAGGCAGTGCGCGCAGTTTGAGGCAGAATTTTGCAGGAGGGCCAAATTTTCACTTTGTCAAAATTTAAATGTTTTTATATGGTTTAAGTACTTCTTGATGCCAGAAACACAATGGATTTGTCCATTTCTCCATTAGAGTTTTGCATTTTTCGGCCATTTTCCAGAATGGAGGTATAAAACTCCTTTTTGTAACTGATGCTTGTACTCTTCTTTCTCATGCCACTTAATTAATCAAGGCCTCCCCATTGATCTAGCAGGGCCCAAAGATGTAGTCCAAGTCGGACGAACTCCGTTATCAAGTCTTGTTGTCTTCTTTCATGCTTTATGTGTTTCTCCTTGTCTCTCACGTGCACGTTAAGTTTTCTATGTTTGTAGGTTTTAACCCCATACAGAAATCACCTGCATACGAATTCTAAATCACAGAAAAATAAACAATGCGAGAGCATAACACATAAAACACATATACACAGAGATTTCCCACTGGATCCCAAAACTGGGACTACCAGCTTGATTTTTCATTATGTTCCTTTCAATGTTATAATA